>OVBI01001548.1:0-32389 GCA_900406495.1 Sisymbrium altissimum
AGATATTTAATCACCAAAATTATATATTCATTTTTCTATTATTTATTCTATTTTTTTTAAAAAAAATTATAATTTTACCATTTATAAATAAATTATTTTTTTCTATCACTACAACATATATATTATTTTTGAATTATACTTCACTTTAAATGTTAGCTATATATAGAAACTTGATGCATTAATATATCAATTATTATATCATCATTAAATTGAATTCAATTTAGATTAATTTATATATTCAAAAATAGAAATAAAAAAATATTAAATAATCTATTTTATATTATATTTATTACAAATTTATTGATTTAAACTCATAAACAAACTATATATATAAATAATACCTATTATAAAATTGTGTTTAAACATTCACTTAAAAAACTATAATATAAATTAAATAATTATAGAATATTTCACCCTGCACATAGTGCAGGTTACTACCTAGTTATAATAGTATATCCAAACCTTTTGGACTTGATTACCTTAGACTAAAACCATCCAAGAGAATACTTTGCAGTTTGCATGAATGCATCAGGAAACGAATAACACTAACTTTTACCCAGTTCCGAAACAAGGAACCTTATTTGAAAACACATAAAGTAACTTGGTTTTGGGTTTAACAGTACTTGAAACGATTATTTTAATCTGAGACATAGACTCTCCACGCAAGTTATTCTCTCTTCCTCCCTTAAAAATGGCAATCTCACTTCAGTAATTCTCCGTAATCTAACCATAAACTCGGACTAAAAAAATAGGATATTTGATCGTTAATCTTTCCCAGTACGTAAAGATGCAATTTCATTTCAATTTGTCACCAAGGATCCTGTTACTATTTCTCACATTATTATCAGGTAATTGTTCAATCTCCATTAATTGTATATATATCCGTACGTACGTATACACACGTATTCATCATATCTATATATCGAGAACGAAACATATACAGATGACAAAGAATGTACTTTTCTTTACGGAAAACACGACAAGATGATATTTTTTAAAATATCAGTTAGTTGGGAAAAAATATTCCATCAGTAAATCACAAAAAGGTTGGTAGTGACGGGGTTCATGATTAAAAGATCCACCTATTAAGTTAAATGAGTTAAAATAATTACCCGTAAGAAATCTCCTTCCATTTTATTTGCATGGATTCACCTCCTTTACGTATATACTAATGTTTGAATAATGATTAGAACTCCTATGATTAATTTTTAATGTACAGGGACAAAAT
Organism: Sisymbrium altissimum; assembly: GCA_900406495.1. Taxonomy (NCBI): domain Eukaryota; kingdom Viridiplantae; phylum Streptophyta; class Magnoliopsida; order Brassicales; family Brassicaceae; genus Sisymbrium; species Sisymbrium altissimum. Next base: position 1,229 of record OVBI01001548.1, read on the forward strand.
GGTCTGAATCAGCAAGAGTATTCACGATCGTGAACTCATGTGAACAAACAATCTGGCCGGCGATAACACCCGGAGAAAGCTTCAACGGCGGAGGATTTGAGCTCAAACCGGGCCAATCCATCGTATTCAACGCACCAGTAGGCTGGTCAGGTCGAATATGGGGACGAAGCGGCTGCAATTTCGACAAAACCGGAACCGGAAACTGTGAAACCGGTTCATGCGGCTCGACTCTAAAATGCTCAGCCTCCGGAAAACCACCGGCTTCACTTGCAGAGTTCACACTAGCCGCATTGGATTACTACGACGTGAGCCTCGTCGACGGATACAATCTCCCGATGTCAGTGACTCCGATGAACGGAAAAGGAAACTGCAGTGTCGCCGGCTGCGTTGCCGATTTGAGGCCAAAATGTCCGCCGGAGCTATCCGTGAAATCTAAGGGAAAAGTGGTTGCGTGTAGGAGTGCTTGCGATGTGTTCGATAGAGATGAGTATTGTTGCAGAGGAGTATATGGGAATCCTGTCGTGTGTCAACCAACTTATTACTCGAAAATATTCAAAGAAGCTTGTCCTACTGCTTACAGCTATGCTTACGATGATCCGACCAGTATCTTCACTTGTTCGGGAACTGATTACGTCATCTCTTTCTGTTCCTCCAAGTATGTGTCCTAACCCTTTTATCTCTTGGTGTAATGGTGTTGTATTTGTGTTTTCTTAATTAGTCTACAAGTCATCACACTAGTGATCATTAATTAATAACTTGATTGGGTATGTTTATTGGGATTAATATTTAATAACTTGATTGGGTATGTTTATTGGGATTAATATTGGTGGAATTGTATATTTTTATATAGTCTTTTAATGTGTTTTATTTGATTAGATTGCTGTTGTTTAACGTGTATAGGAAGAAACCGGTGTGCACGTACCATGATAACAAGTTGGTATGCAGCGATGGTTCTGGTTCTGGTGGATTCAGGACGATGATTGGGATATTGTGGCTAGTATTGATGTCGTCTCTTGTTGCTTTTTAGCTAACATTAGCTTAGCTAATTTCGTGACTCCGTTTTTAGATAAACAAGTTCTATTCTTTATTAACATTCTAATTAGCAAGAAAAGAACTTTTTTCTTTTTTCTCTCGAGGAAAAATTCTCGTTCGTTTATTTTTTATTTATTAGTTTTCATGTGTTGATAAAGCTAATTTCAAAGTAAATATAAGGTTTATATTGTGTGTGAAAGCAAATATGCAAACTGTACGTGCAAATGTCCCTCCTCTGCCCCTCAAGTGGGATTCCTAAAATGTCATGTCACATTCTAAGAAAAAGATAACTACTGGGGGTTAAAATATGAATAAACAGAAAATTAGTATTTCACAAAAAGGCCTACAGATGGGGGAGGGGCCCAAAATTAAACCTATCTTCATGTTGGTAGTATTTTTTCTAGTCTACCCACGAGTCCAAAGTCGAAATTAGTAGTGTGAAAATGAGTTACCTCTCCGCAATTGGTCATAGTTTAAATATTTTATAGTTCACTTTATCTCAACATAATGAGTTTTAAAAATATAGCTCAAACACAAATTGCATTTAATCATGAATTAAATGAACTATTCGCAAACTAATACTAAATAAATATAATAATTAAAATAATTAAATATTTTAAGTTTTAATTATAAAAAATAATTAAAAATTCTATAAATATAAGTAAAAATTTCGAATCCAAATCTAAATATTAAATGAATCTTTTATATAAATTTTAACTCATTGCGAGAATATTTTAATTTAGTTTTGTTTATATAATAATTCAAGGATTCTTTAAAATAAAATCAAAAATAATATATATTTCCATTTATTTGATATTATATTACATTTTAATGTTTGTGAAAACAATTATTTATTATATAATTATATTTAAAATATATATATTATTTTAAATTGATAAAAAATAATTTTCTTGAGAGTTATTTTGCAATTCATTAAAACTCGTTCGTTGAACTCACAACTTATTTAAATTTGTTCTTTAAACTCGTTTATTAAATTATCTTAGTAAACATACATAATTCAAGATCATGAAAATCCAAGCTAAGCTACTCATAAACTATTAGCTCATTTTGATACTCTTATTGAAATCCTTTTTAAGTGTGTATGTACGCGTTGTTGATAATTTTAAAATTTCAAAATTTTAAAATTTAGTATTGACACTCCTACTGGATTTCTGATTTTAAAATGTATTTTCAAATATATTTTAAATAGTAAATTTTATAAGATATATTATGATATGATATAAAGATATGAATATATTTTAATACTAAAATCTAAATATTTTGGTTTTAAGTGGGAAACACAATCCCAATTCTATTAAGCAACTGTAGATGATGTATTTTAATTTGTAGTTTCCTCAATCACTGAGGACGAGATCAATCATTTTCTATGATATGGGTGAATACTTTGTCCAACCATTGCTGAAAGTGATGAATATCATTTTATATATATATTGATTTTTTAGTAGTTAAAAATATTAGAATTTTGTCCAACCATTGCTGAAAGTGATGAATATCATTTTATATATATTGATTTTTTAGTAGTTAAAAAAATTAGAATTTAAATATTTTTTAAATGGAATTTTATAATATTTAAATTAAAATTATTTTAATTTTCCTAATTCACTCAAACAAATTCAAAATTCATTAAACATCAAATTATACCAAACATTTCTAAATACAAAATTAAATATACCCCCTTTCACTCTTTTATATTAAGTTTTGGCTATTAGATTGTACAACATTTGATCAAAAAAATATAAATCTAATTTATTTGATTTATTTAGGTTTTAGATAGAATTCTTATTATTTGATTAATAAAAATTCTACAAATATAACAACGAAATCAAAAACTTTGAAACAATGGAAGAGAGAGCTAAGATCAATCCTCACTTTTTCTCAACTTTCCATGTAGTTTCTCAGAGATAGTAGATTATTATACATAAAATTGTGTATTTTTTAAATTTAAAATGACAAATATGTCATACAAATATTTACTAATATATAAGAATTTTACTATATATAGTACAAATAAAATGATTTGTTAATATATATATATATATATATGTATATAGAAATTTACATACTAAATAAAGCCAATAAATTAAAAAAATATTTTAAAAACACATAAATATATAATATAAAAATTATTAACTATTGATAATTAATTTAATTTTAATGATTTTCAAATCTTATATTTTAACTAAAAATTTTTTTATTGATAATATGTAAATTTTAAAGATTAAATAAAATATAATATATATATTTGTATAAATTATTACTACTATATATATATTTAGTTTTTTTTTTGTTTAAATAATTCTTGTAGTTTTGAATACATTATTTTTTGTATGAGAAAGATGGTTTATGATGTTAGTGACATAACATCATTTAAATTTACATATGGTCATGTAAACCATATAATTCATATAGTTTTGGATATATTAATATTTTTTTATGTGTAGTTATATGATGACATATATATTTTATATTGATGGTAATCATTTTTTCTAAATGTAATTTCAAAGTACTTGTGTAAGGTTAATATGTGTGTGAAAAGAAAGATGAAGAACAGATACTTTATATTAAAAATCTATAATGTTTTGTTTTTTCATGGAATCCAAGTAAAATCTCTAAACTTACAAATCACATTCTAAGGAAAAAGATAAACAGAGTCGTAAAAACACAAATAAAAATAATAATAAACAGAGGGAATTTTACAAAAAGGCCTAAAATGGGCCGAAAGTGAAACCCAAGTTAATGAATGATCCGAAAGTCGAAACCCTTTTAGCTGTGTATGTACGCGAAGAACAAAGGTTAAAAGAGAGAAATCGAAAACGCCATTTTTCACCACCGTGATAGCTTGATCTCGTCGTCCCCTCCCACTCGGCGGAAAAAATGGCCACTGGTGGAAAAGTCTCCTTCAAAGTCACTCTGACTTCCGACCCTAAGCTTCCTTTCAAAGTGTATGCGAATTATCCTTAGCCTCGTTCCTTTTTGTTATTTGATTTTGATTGTGAATTGCGATTGATCTCTAGTATTTTCCGGATCGGTGAATGACAGATTCAGCGTCCCAGAAGGAGCTCCGTTCACGGCGGTTCTTAAATTCGCAGCAGAGGAGTTTAAGGTTCCTCCCCAAACCAGCGCCATCATCACCAATGGTAATGAATTGTGTTGTTTAGAATGAATCTTAAAACTAAAAGTGTCTTCTTTAGATCAAAGCGATGAGCTTTAAGATTTTTAGTTTGCATGTAATTCTTTTTCTTGTGCGAATGGATTAGTTTGAACTCAAATACTCATCATACTTGTTCCTTTGTCGGATTTTATCCATTTCAAGTTCATATGTAATCACAAGAGTTCTCGTAGGCTAATATATATCATGCGCGTAACTCTGTCTCTAAGCTTGTTTCTGTGGCTACAAAGTTTCAAAATTTAAAGCTTTCTAGCGCCGGAAGATCCTGTTTGAAAAGACTCATCCTATTCACAGACATTAGTAGTCTATTAATTTGTAGGGCTGTAGTTGTCGATACCCAAGATTTCTGATATGATGTATGATGTATCTCTTGTTTTCATGTGTGCAGATGGGATCGGGATCAATCCCCAACAGAGCGCAGGTATTTTAAAATTCCTTTAACATTTAACTTTTTGAATTGCTTTTCACTCGTTCGTATCATTTATGCCACTGCAAGTCCAGTTTTCTTGCTTGGATTTTGCATACAGGATCACTCGTGCTCTCTTTAGTTGCGTGTGCATTTGTTTTTTTTGTCTAACTCATCTCCACCAACTTGGAAGCTTATTATTTGTTCATAGGAAAGTTAATGTATTAGACAAAAGTTAATGGGTGTTGTGTTATGTTTGACGTCAGGAAACGTGTTCCTGAAGCATGGATCTGAACTCAGACTCATCCCGCGTGATAGAGTTGGAGCTGCTTTTGTCATTGATCCATGAATGTTGTAAGGTATGAGTGAAACACAGTGATATAAAAAACATATTGAAATGGTTATTGTACAACTTTTTGTCTTTCAATAAATATGTGATGTCCACATCCTTTTAGAGATTCAAGGGAATTGGATTTGGCTTAAAATTTATACATGTATGGGTCTAATATTCATGTATGCCTTATATCATGTATGTGCACTATACAGAGTACGTATATCATGTATGTGCACTATACAGAGTACGCATCTATATGTTTGACAGTATGAGTCATTCTCATTTGGCTTGTTTTATTTTTCTCAAATTTTTTGCTTGGATCAAATTGACAATTTACGGATGATGACGGTACAATAGTAATACTAGTCAAACAGTATTGGATCCTTAATTGGCTTAAGAAAGGCTCCAAACAATTTCGATGTTTTACGTTCAGTCAAGGTCCAATGGACCTAATGTTTTACGTTCAGTCAAGGTCCAATGGACCTAATTTTTAATGATGTCTTATGATCAGTCAAGGCCTAAGTTTTTTTCATGAAATTGTGACTTTATTATAAATAAAAAAACAATAACTATGAGATGCACATAACCATTAAATAGTTAATTCACTAGCTTTTTATGAATCTAAAATATATCACTATAGATTCAAATTAACAAGTTCAAATTGAGACAATTCTACAGATTTATAGATGATCTTTATCAATGAATCTTTCCAACAACAAACTTTGAATTACAATAAATTATAAATGTTAACTTATTATTCGACGAAAAATCTTTGAAAAATGGTATTGAAAAGATTTAGTTGTTTGGTGTAAGTTTGTAAGATTGATTTTTAGGATTTTTAGCTGCATATTGTTAAAGCAGCGAGCATTTATCCTTAAGATTTTCTATTCTATTATTTTTATTTTTGTAGGTATATTTTATAAGTGTTTTAGTGAAATTGTAACTTCATTATTAAAAGAACAATAACTATGAGATGCACATAACCATTAAATAGCCAATTCACTAGATTCATATGGATCTAAAATATAACACTATTTAAATTCACCAAATGAAACCGAGTTAAAAATAATATTTGACATTTTCAAATATAAAATTGTATAAACTCCTTCTCTTTTTCATATTAGGTCTTCGCTATTCAGATTATACAATTTTGATAAAAAATAAAAATAAATCTAATTTTATTTGAAATATTTAAGTTTTAAATAGGATTCAAAAGATTTGATTAGTAAAAAATTTACAAATATAACAACAACATCAAAAACTTTAAAACAATGGAAGAGAAAACTAAGATGAATTGTCTCTTTATCAAAAGATGAGAAGTCTATAAGGAATCTCAAAGTCAAGAACATTGAAAATGATTTTCGTATGATAAACCTGAAGATCAACAATAAGAAAAGGTGAGGTGTTGTTTATATTTTTGTCAAATTTTGGAATGTTTTTTTTGTGTACAAAATTTATTATACCAATATTTAATTTGTAGCTCAAATTATAAACTAATAAGATGAATAATGGGTGACTAAATGAATAGATTAATAGAATTACTAAGGGGTGACATCTTTCTATAGAATTAGATTTGGTTTCAAAGTTATACATGTCTCGGTCTAATTCGTATTCATGTATACTTTATATCATGTAGTATGCGCACTATACAGACTTACATAGTACACATCTCTATGAATGTAAAACTTCAATATGCATTTGGCTTGCGATTGTGGCAAATTTTGCGTTGATAAAGTTGAAAATTGTTGAGGAGATTGCACTGGTCACACACTATTGGATCCTTATTGGGCATATAAATATAGTCATATTGCAAACTGGCCCAACAAAAGGCCCAAGAAGAGCCACGTGGATTCATTCCTTCCTAAAAAGAAGAATTTCAATATTTTCGATCAATGAAGGCCCAATGGGCTTAAATTCTAATGAACTAGCGAAGTTTTAAGTATCACGAGAGGAAAGGAGAAGCGGCAATAAGCAGTTCGAATCAACACATTCTGTGAAGAAAGAGTAAGAGAGAGTGAGAGAGAGGGATTTGTTGATTTGTTCTTGTTCGGAAGCCATGTCGCGAAATTGAAGCTTGAATCCAGTGCTCTGTGTGTGGGTTTCCATATCAGAAACCAACGGTGTAGCAAATCGGAGATGCAGTTGAGATCCAGCGATGGACAGGGAGGCTAATCTTCCGGTCCCACCTGATAAACCTCCGAAGAGTCTCGCCCGCCCCACTTTTAACCAGGAATCGTCTTCCTCTTCTTCTTCCTCCCCTGAACTTATTCGCCATCTCCAAGCCGCTTTCAAGCGCCATCGTCCTCTCAGTACTCTCTCTCTCTCTCTTCCTTTCTAAGAAATCTCAATGTTTGGAACTTTGATTTTGACTTAATTTAGGGTTTTTGTTTTGGGTTTAGCATTTAGGGCTTTTTTTTTGGGAAAGTGTAGTTCCGCTACTTCATCGTTAGGTTGCTGAGTTGGTGTAGATGGTACAATATGCTAGTTAAACCCTTTGATTTTGATGAAGCTAATTGTTCTTCTTTTAGCTTTGGGTACTATAAAAATCTTTCCTTTTGAGTGAGTTCGCAAACGGATCTCTTAGTGTCTTCTTCTTGTTCTCCAGATAAAATGCAGACGACCACTATTGGGCCTCGGCGAAGTGTTGTTGCTCCCCAACGACAACCTTCAAGGAGTTCACGTTTCGAAACTGGTTCTACAGCTGATGGCCAGAGACCTCAAGATGTTGTTTCGCTGAGTCAGAGTCTTGCTGCCAATACTTTGACACAGGATACAAGAAACTTAGCGTCTTCTGTTACTAGAGAATCTACAGAGAATGCGTCCACTACACCACGTTCAGTTTCAGGAACTATTGATAATATGTTTGCCGAGAATTTCAACCCATCAGGTAGACAGATGGGTTTGACAAAACCTGCTTCTGCTAGTTTAGAAAGCAATCTGGATATAAGATCTCGGAACGAAAATGCACACAAAAAGATCCAGTCTCTCGTTGGCAGCACCCTCACATCTCATGGTAATGCCCTCCCCTTTCATTTGTTTGCTTTGCTCTTTTATGTACTACCTGAAAGTTATTGGAAAGCTGAACGGAGGGTATCATACACGATACTTTGCACTTTTTATACCTCTGTCAATCATTCTCTCTTCGGCTTAGTTCACACAGGCATGTTTACTGTCCGGTTGTTGAGCTAAGAATCTTAATTATTTAACCTCTTATCCTGACAGATATGGAGTGGGATGCAACAAACCAGGCTGAAGCATCAAATATTGGTGCTTGTACTAGATCAAAGCATCAGAATGTCCAATCTGTTGATTCCGAGACCAGTTTGAAATCTGAATACAAGATTTCATCTTCGTCGGCAAAGATGCAGGGCCAGCTGGGAGAATTTCGCAACTTCTTGAATCAACCTGCATCTCAATGTTCTGTTATGGGGTCATCATGTGCCACAACTACGTTAATTCATTCGTCTTCTGCTCCTATGTTAAATGCGACTACCCAAGTCTCTCGTTCTTATGTAGAGGCTGATCCCAATGCAAATCCCCATGCTGTTCCAAGTCAAGGGAACTTGCCTTCTTTTCGTCCTTCTTCCAAGGACAGCAACATTCTGCATGCTAATAAAGATGCCCCTTTATCTGAGATGCCAGCCTCAGCTATTGATCCAGAAGTAAGAGCCAAAGAGAAAGGTATGTCTAAGCAGCAACAGTGCACTACAGATCTTGAAGTTCCAGTGGTATCTTCTAGTCATGGGAGTGACGGAACAGCTAAGGCTCCTCTACCCGATGACTTGCTTACTAGTGTTAGCTCACAGCCACAGAAACCAGATAAGATTGAAAAGGTTGCAAGTAGCAAAGGGACATCAGCTCCTCGTAAAAGAAATTATGATCCAGACTTGTTCTTTAAAGTCAATGGGAAACTCTATCAGAGGCTTGGCAAGATAGGAAGTGGAGGAAGCAGTGAGGTCCACAAGGTTATTTCATCAGATTGTACCATATATGCGCTCAAAAAAATCAAGCTCAAGGGTCGTGATTATGCTACGGCATATGGATTTTGCCAGGAAATTGGATATTTGAAGAAGCTGAAAGGGAAAACCAACATCATTCAGCTAATAGACTACGAGGTATTTCCTTTTACTTCTCCACCCAGCAGTTATATTCGTTTTTAGTTTTTGTAAGTTGCATTATCGATAATTTCCATCACAATTTCTCTTTCGCAATTAGGTTACAGATAAGGGTTTACTCCAGGAGGTTTTGAATGGCACAATGAGTAACAAAGACGGAAGAGTTAAGGACGATGGATTTATATATATGGTACTAGAATATGGAGAAATCGATCTGGCTCACATGTTGTCTCAAAAATGGAAGGAAATCGAAGGATCTGACCGGACAATTGATGAAAATTGGCTTCGGTTCTACTGGCAGGTTCTTACACAACCCATCAACTTGTTTTTTTCCGTCTTGTTACCATAATACTACAGGAAGCACTGATTATCATATTGATTGAAAACAATTGCAGCAAATACTTCAAGCTGTGAACACCATACATGAGGAACGCATTGTGCATTCTGATTTGAAGCCCGCAAATTTCCTTCTTGTCAGAGGCTTCTTAAAGCTTATCGATTTTGGTATCGCTAAGGCGATTAATAGCGACACCACAAACATTCAACGAGATTCACAGGTATAATCCTTCCCATGTTTCTGTTTTTGTCATCATCATCCTCTTAGATAGAACATCTTCTTTCACCTCTCATTTAGTCAACCTAACATCCTCTTACGATAGAACATCTTCTTTCACCTCTTATTTAGTCAACCAAACACAAAACAGTTGTTTTGTTTGTACTATCTAGCCTACACGCCTGATATCAATGGGATGTGTAATGTGACAGGTGGGGACGTTGAGTTACATGTCACCAGAAGCATTCATGTGCAACGAGAGCGATGAAAATGGAAACACTATAAAATGTGGAAGACCATCGGATATTTGGTCACTAGGTTGCATACTATACCAAATGGTGTATGGAAGAACACCTTTTGCAGATTATAAGACATTCTGGGCAAAGTTCAAAGTCATAACTGATCCAAACCATGAGATTACTTACAATCAACTCTCTAACCCGTGGCTTGTCGACCTAATGAAGAAATGTCTAGCTTGGGACCGTAACCAAAGATGGAGAATCCCTGAGCTTCTCCAACATCCTTTCCTTGCCCCTCCTATCCCACCCGAGCCTCGAGTAAGCAGCATCCAACTGCTCAGCCACATAGCTGAATCTTTTGGTCGTGACGAACGGGTTTCAGAACTTTGTGCTCAACTCAAGGATCGGTTACGAGTTCTTGAAGGAGAATAAAAGTAAGCAGCAGTTAAATGACGGGTTTTGGATCTTGTAAATTGGTATGTTAATTTGTTTTTATTGATATCGTGTTTGTTTATTCGTTCATATTTGGATATGGTTGAATTAGTGATAACAATAGGTAACTCAATTATGGATTTACCGAAAATCTGAACCATAGAAGAAAGATAAAATCTCAAAAGGACTAAAAAGTCACCTTCTACTTGTCGATTTTTAAACATAGGAGTTCCTAACAAACCAAATAAACGTTTGGAACTTTAAAGTCTCATCTAGATGTCATAAAATCTTGAAATTTGAAGAGTATGAGGGCCTCAACAAAGATCAATAAAACCTTTTGAAGTCTTGCACACTAAAAACCAGAAATCAGAGCGAGAAAGAAAAATACATACCCATAAATCATGCGAGAAAACAATAAGAAAAGTTGAAAGGCTTAGCACAGCATCATCAGAGCAAGTTGTCTTAGCTTTGCATCGACCGTGTTATTGACCGTTTGTAAAGCATCATCCACTCTCCCGGCCTTGACATATGCGTTCATCATTGCTCTGCATGTGGGCAAATCGTTCGCCGTAAAATCAGCTAAGACACTCTCTGCCTCCGACAACATCCCTTGTTCGCAAAAACTTGTAATCACGTTCCTGTTGACTGCATTTTCAAAATACCTTAGTTTTGCTTTCCCCTTGTAGAATATCTCGGTTCCGTCCTTGAAACGACCTTCCTTGAAACACTCTCCCATCATTATAACAATAGTTTCTGAATCCACTTTGCTGTCAATCTCGTCGACACCATCTACCATCCGGCGGAAACCATCAAGCATTCGGTGGAACAAGAGCCAAGCTTCCGTTTTCTTACCGTACATGAGGAGCAGTTTCAAGATTGCCTTTCCTGTATCCCCACAGAAATTGAACTCGTCGTTGCACAACAAAGACAGGTAGCACCGCGTAGCTTCCTCGTCCTTGCCTTGCTTGAACCAGTGCTCAATGAAGGGCACCCTCAGCAACGCTGCTTCGGAGTATTCGAAGTTGGACTTAAATTCGTCCAAGAGCTGAGTGGCCATGTCGAGATTCCCTAGCTTCAAGAAGCCGCTGATCAGGTTGCTGCAAGCCTGCGGGCTTGGGCACTTCCTCACTAGACAGAGGGCCTCGTCCAACCTCCCGGCGGATACCATCCCTTTGGTCAAGTGACAGTAGCTGAGACCTGGAGACGACATTGCGCGGAAGAGTAGAAGAGCGTCATCCACGCGGCCTAGCTCACAAAGGGCTTTAATGATGTGGCCTGGGGAATGGAAGGTGGGGCGCATCTTCAACTCGTTGTAAAAGTAATGGAACAAATCCAAGGCATCTCTGTATCTTTTTACCTCGCACATGGCGCCGATGATAAGTTCGCAGGTTGAAGCGGTTGAGTCGCAGTAGGTTCTGCTATATGCAAAGCGCGCATACTCCGCCGCCTTGTCCAGCTCTCTCAGGTGAATTAGTATCCCCACCGTCAAGCATAACTGCATAGGACGGCGATCCACGTTGGAATTCAAGTCCGATCGTGGGGCTGATCCGGAGACAAGATCTTTCGGAATGGGATAGCGGTACGAGACGGCGGAGGAGAAGCGGCGGTACGAGACGGCTGAGGAGAAGCGGCAGCGGAGAGACGTGCCAAGGAAGATAGACATAATTCTAGCAAACAAAATAAAAACCTAACCAAAAAAAAACCTAACGGACCACCTCCTCTAAAATATAACAGTTTGTCTATTAGTAAGAAGCGTAAACTTTCCAAAAATACAAACCTAACAAAAAAATGGAACCGAAAAGGCCAAAACTTACCACCTCCTATAAAATATAAAAGGGAAGTTGCATCCAATAACCCTAAAGAAAAAGAAAAAAAAAACAAGAGTTGCGAGAGTTGCGTCATCCATGTCGTCTCTAGTCCGCCGCATCCTCCGGTCTCAAAACTTGCGTCAGATCACACCCTCCTCCGCCGTACCATACCCACTAGGTAGAAGAGATCCTCACTCTCTCCCATTAGAACTTACTCAGAAGATTGAAGGTCCCTTTATAGACAGCCGTCCCATCTCCCTACGCTACAGAGTAGCGGCAGCTGTGGAGCTGTCGACTCTCGACACTGCCGCCGAGATCTCTCGATACGCTGTACTCCCAAGATTTCGGACCAACGCTCTTGTTGCTTGCAACACCATCATCGATGCTATGTGCCGCGCTAAACGCTATGAGGATGCAATAGCTCTCTTCCATTACTTTTTTAACAAGTCTAACATAGTCCCCAACACCCTCTCCTTCAACCTCATCATCAAATCCCACTGCGATGAAGGCCACGTCGACGACGCCCTTCAGCTCTACCTCCACTTTACTGCCTTCTCTGCTCCCGATAGCGACACGCTCAGGCTGCTGGCTCAAGGGCTGGTCGATTCTGGTAGGATTGATGAAGCCGTGTCTTTGGCCCATTCTGTTGGCGGCGTGGATTGGAAGGTCCACGACGTTCTGATTCGCGGCTTCCTGAATTCTGGGAGCCACGACAGAGCTCTTCAACTCTTTCGCCAAGTTAAGGCTTCGTGCCATGGAGAGGGGGTCGCATTCGTGAGCTCCACGTTCCTCGACTACTGGTTTGACCATGATGAAGAAAAAGCTCTGGTGTATCTACCTACTAATGTTGATGAATTAGGAGGGTCTGGGAATAAGCTTTTGCAAGTTTTGTTCAAGCATGGTCAGACAAGTTTTGGTTGGGCATATTTTTGGGACATGTTACAAGGAGGCATCTTTGATTCAGAAACGATCAACATAGGGGTCAACGAGTATTTCAAGCAAGGGAAGTTTGGCGAGGCACTGGAGACCTTTAAGAGGTCCCCTCCCCGTATAAGGTCTGGTTCCTACAGCAACATCATCGCCAGGTTCTGCGAACGTGGGATGGCCTCGGAGGCAGAGACTTTACTTGCGGAAATGACCTCACCTGACGTTGCCACTTGCAGAGCACTCATCAATGCATACGTTATGGCCGGGAGAGTGGATGATTCTCTCCGTATCTTAAACAAGATGGTCGTTACATGCCTCCGCAAACTTGCTATTCTTCATGCCCCTTGAACCGTATTTCTACTACACTTTATTATTTTACTCACTAGTTGAGCTCGTATTATGTTCTAGTTTTTATAAATATGTCAAAATCAAAATTTAAAAGTTTTTTAAAATGTGAAATTTCGGTGGAAACAAAAAAAAAAAAAAAAATCTTGTCAAGTATTCCTTCAGACATGATATCATATCCTACTGATTGTTCTATTACTATACACACACACACACACAAAAGTACCGAATGTTACCCCAAAAAAAAAAAAAAGTACCGAATTGTTATTTACATCCGATATTGATAGTCAGTTAAACTATTTTTCACATCACTGACCTATTATATTTACATCCGATAATCTCACTTTCCCATGTGCGATTAAGGCTTATGCTGGGGTTTCTGAAGTTTGGGTCGTGCTTGCGGTTCATAGCCATGAGTTGGTGATAAAACCGTGGAGATATTATTATCACGAAGAAGAAGAACAGAGCAGGTGGTGACGTGGTGGAGTGGAGACTCAGAACGCGAGACTGAAGTGAGGAACGTCAAAGTGAGAAAGGCTCTAATATGACGAGAGGGTTTGGTGTTGCGAATTTGCTCTGTATAAGAAGCGAGGATTTACTTTATCGATTTGTTATATTGTTTCATACTTTGTTTTCAAGAAGATGAGATCTTGAGAGAGAGATACATCTGATACATTGTACTGTGGTTTGAATAAACCATCAAACGACAGTGTTTCTTGTCTTTTCATTTTACAATATTCTTATGCCATACTTCACCTACACCTAAATGTAATTTTTTTACCAATTTTGTTTAATCATAGAAAATGTGTCACACTTCACCTACACCTAAATGTAATTTTTTTACCAATTTTAAAAACGTTTTGTGCCATAGACAGAACGAACCTCAGGCCACCTTGCGTCCCACGCAAACCTCGCATCTTCTACAGATTGTTCTCTCCGTTTAATACTCTCTCTCTCTCTCCCTACCCTTTCAACCGCCGGTTAAATTTAATTAACCTAACTTCTCTAATCGTGACCTAACAATGTCTTCTCCAGTCGCCGCAAAATCTAACCTAACGACGGCTCGATCCGCTTCGTTGAACATCCCCACGAGTACCAATCGCGACCACGATCTCCGGTATAGCCTCTCCGCTGGTCCTCGTACGAACGAGGATCGCCCTCAGTCTGGAAACGGCATCGCCGGAATCCTCTACAAATGGGTAAACTACGGCCAAGGATGGAAACGACGGTGGTTTGTTCTCCACGACGGTGTTTTGTCGTATTACAGAATCCATGGTCCGGATAAAATCTCTCTCTCCGTCGAGATGGATCGGCGTTCCAAACTCATCGGCGGAGAATCCTTGCGGTTCATCTGCCGCCACAGCAAACGCGGTGATGTTCATAGTCCCGGCAAACCGCTTGGCCAAATTCACCTCAAGGTTTTATTTATTTGGGATTACCTCACTATTTTATCAACGTTTAAACTTTACTCCGAACATTTAAAACTTACAAAATATACCCAAATTGCATATTTTATTTTCGTCCCTTTGGAAAATCTTTTAGCCAAATTCCTCGAGCTTTCCGTTTATTTGGGACTGCTCCTGACTTTTACAAGTTTTTCAATTTTCCCCATATACATGTTGCAATGACAATATTACACCCCTCCCCAATTGCATATGTGATTTTTATAGCCCAGGAATTATCTATCGGCCAATTTCTTTGAGAATGATCCGCTAATTTCAAAACGTTTCAGACATACTCCAATCATTTTTTTGGGTCTAAATGTTAAAATTGCTCCAATCATTTTTTATTTATTTATCAAATGCACTTATACTTGCATATGTGATTTTTAGGCTCTTTAATTTTTTTACAGGTCTCGTCAATTGGACAAAGCATATCAGACGGTAGGAGATTCACTGTATTCACTGGTACTAAAAGTCTGCATTTACGAGCAGCAACAAACGAAGATCGTACAGCTTGGATCGAAGCCTTGCAAAATGTTAAGGAGACGTTTCCAAGAATGTCAAACGAAGAATTAATGGAAACGACAACTAATGTCTCGGTCTCGACCGATAAACTAAGACAAAGATTAATGAAAGAAGAAGTTGATGAGACAATCATTAAAGATTGTGAAGCCATAATGAAGAACAATTTTATCGCATTGCATAATGAGGTCATGACGCTTAAACAGTACCAGTATCATCTCATGGATTCTCTCAAGAGCGTTAATAATGTTCCCAAGCTCGAGTAACGAAAGATCCCAACATTTGATCTATAAAGTTATTTTTTGCGTAATAATGAATTTCTATGATGTGAGTATTTGTAAACTTAAAGAGCATTGGACAGAATGAAAAGCGAGAAGAGAAGTTAATTGCTGTCATACATACCTTAGAAAGAGTATGAGCATTAATAAAAACGGTGGTTTCTGGATTCGTTTGATCATGAGCCCAAGTTATCACTCGGTCTAAAGTTGGTTGTCGGTTGAGTATGAATAACCATGCTGCGAAAGCATGCTTAGGGCTAGCCACTTTATTCCAAACCAAAGGGAACATGTCACTAATTAACGGTTTTGTCACTTAATTTGATCTTGTTCCACACCTATAATTGGATGAGAAATTTGATTGTTTTTTTTCTATCGATTTTTCAAACCGGATTGTCGCTGCAGTTAGATGGCTTTAATCGTGCGATGACGTAGTAGAGCTATAGTTGAGAATCAGACTTGGCCGTTACATGGAAGCTTCCATCTTTCAGAGGAAATTTAATTGTTTACTAAAGCACCAAGTGATATTCACAATCAAGGACTCTGCAGATTTAAAAAGCTGATGGATGATCCATAAGGTGTCCAGAGATTCACCCTAGATAAGTGTTCCCTCCATTTCTAATTTCAAATATTCAAATATTCAAGGCGTTCTGTCTCAGCTTCTGAAATTTCCGGAACATCCTGCAGAATTTGTGATTCTTGGCATTTAATTTAGTGACCAGAAGCTAACCTTTAAGAGATTTCTTTTTTGGTTTAATATATTGATGAAGATAATGTACATATCTACTAATTCAGTTTGTGGGAGTTCAAAGTAATCTTGTAAAATTTGTAAACGTTTTCAATACATATATATATATATATATATATATATATATGTTAATTATACAATAACGTAGTCGTTAGCTATATGCACCGTCAATAAATTAAATTAATGCATGCAAACGCTACGTAGTGGATACGAACTCACGAATCAAAACAATTTTAAAATTCTCGAATCATCCAATGTACCCAGACTAATTTATGTTAAAGTTTGAATTTAATAAAAACAGAAGATAAAATAATAGAAGGCAGCAAACATCAAAATAAATTGTGTTAAATCTCTCTGCCAAAGATTAAGACGTATGACTGATAAAGCATTCCTTTTGAATTCTATATTCTTTCTTTAAAAAGAAAAAGAAAAAACTCTTTCGTATATCGAAAAATTAATGAAGCAGAAAAATCCGAAAGAAAATACTGAAACTAAGAGCATGGGCTTTCCCTTTCGAGCTTACACGACAAAGAGACGTATTTGTTGTTTCGAATAAATTTAAAACCCATTAATACGTAAGTCCAATAAACAATACTATAACCAAATTTTAGGAACAAAATAGAAGAGAGAATATACGTTCTTGGAACTTAAAGTTCAACGCGATCTCTCCGTTTAAATATTTACTCAGGTAAGCTTTATAAATATAGACAACGCTTTAAATACGGCTGTACTTTTTATATTCATTGAACATTAGTACGTTACACATTTCTTCATGAACCAGATTCATTATTAAATACGGAATGGAACGACATAGAACAGAATAGATACTAGAAAACAAAACATTTACGTACTTTGAGTTACACCCGCAAGTAATTGATTTGCTACCGTTCTGACATCAGTCAAATAAATATACGTTGGATTCGTGGACCTTGATATTAATATACATGCTTACAGAAACTTAAATAAAAATTGTCTGAAATTGTGAATTTAAATCGAGGATATTTGCTCTATTAATTAAAGAATTAATGGTATAGAAGGATGAGTTTGGTAAAATCTGGAGTGACAAGACGTTGGTGTAAGGCTTATTGAGGAACGGGCTTTGATTCTCCATCAGAACAAACGAAATAGTCTATTGTTACATCAATATCTGAGCTTCTCTCTCTCTCTTCAGTCCATGCTTTAGATGCAGACGTCACCAATCCCCTCAGAAATATTTTTAAAGTAAACAAAATCAGATCGTGGTGTGAACAAAAGGTAATAGTATATTTCGAGTTTCCTTCATTGGATGATAACCAAGTCGAATATAAAAAAGTACACTACAGCCACAACTCCTGGTTACACAAAAAGCATACCAATTTTAACCATAGGTGAAACAACCAGTTCGAACACTCTTTAATCCCCGCGCACGAAATTTATATTTTGTTTTGTAGTATTTGTTTTGATTCATACCAAATTAGAATGATGGGAATATTCATATGAACAAAAATAGTAGGGTGAATGACACATATGAATTGCTTTTTTTCATTCGTTTATCAAATTTACTATAGAAGCACCCAAGAAGAAAAACTCAGATGAATTGGTTCGTCTCATCCAAATGAAATGAGTTTGTTTCTTATTAAAAGTTAGTATAACCAATGCGTAACGACTTGCTTTTCATTATCTTTTAACGCTTTGGTATCTTTTTTTTTTTTTTTGAACACATCAACGTTTTGGTATTTAAAATTATAATTCTGTGAAACTATAAGACGGGTTAAAAAAAATAGCAGATTGATGTTTAAAATGTTAGTTTCAGCTATTAAGATCTTTTATATTTTTGTTTGTTGTCAAATGAGATATACAATTTGTACAGCGTGGATTGGGGAACAAAACACTTAGCGAGTCTTTGCTTTGATGCGTACGTTGTAGGTCGGCGGACGGCTATCTGACTTATCCGGTCATTCATCTTCTTTGTCTTTTCTTTTCATCTTTGCTATTTTATCGTTTCATTTATTTTTTATCTGGTCAACAAAATATAATCATTTCAATTTTCTTGTCTAAGAATATGAAATATCTTATTTATCAAGCAATTTGACATTTTTTTGTTTTAATATATATATATGATTCGAATGTTGGAATGGTGTAATATTTTGAGCTAACTCGGTCAATTTCTAAATACTCGCTGTTTGTTGATTTTTCGCTCCGACTAATCAAAAAACTCGAACGTAAATTCCCTAAATTTTACGAATTAAAAATAATATCGACTGTCGCACGTGTGTAACAAGGCCACTGCATGTGAGATTAGTCAGAGAAAGCGTAATCTTCAGTAGGATCTTTGACGCCAGGCCGAGACAGGTGGTTCGCTATAGATTTTAATGACGTGGTTATAATCCGAACCGCTAACGATCACCACGTGGCACCGTCTATGTCGTTGGATTCTTCGTAGACGACGATATTAGGTGGGCCGTGACAGCCCAGTGGTTCAAATGTGGGTCCCGGAAATGTGCCAACTCAGCTCGATTCGTTCCAACTGTATGGCTTGGACCTTCGCCTCCCTAGTCCCCTCCTACTCATTGAACTTCTGTATAATAAGTTAATACTTTAAACAAAGATAATGACGCGTAATTAGATTTATTTATTTATCCGCAGTTAGAGTTATTTGTCTATTGTCATACCTGGCTCATATTTCTTTTTCCCGAATCATGGCGAATCAAAATCTAATGCGATAAAATTATTTTAAATGAAATTCTAACAACGTCGCTTGGTCATGCAATAATATTAAATATTAAAGGGGATAATAAGTAGTTTCCTGCATTATTATGAAGGGTATTATTATCCCGCTATTAAAAAACACATTCATTTAAATCAATTAACCAATAACAAGCTACTGAATAATTTAACAATATAGCTCTATCTGACAGCATGAGATCCCAATTTTATTTGATTGCTGGTGAGAACGACGCATTGTATACTACTATATGGGATCTTGAACGCTCCTTATATTTATGTGGCATTCAAGGTAAAATAATCTTCGGTTTTTACTAAAATATATTTTAAAAGTAATTTTTAATAAAAAAAGATTATACTCATTCAAAACAAGATAGGGTTTTTATAAATGGTCTAAACGTTATTACATTGTTGCACAATCAATACATTTTGTCTTTGAATCTAGAGATACTTTCTTACATGATTAATCTACACATAATCATCATATTTACTCATCATAATTAGTTAATTACTCGATGGCACGTCCAGTTTTTAGATACTTAGAGTTAATATTCCTTGACTATAATCAATCTAGGATCAAGTACATGGGGGTAAGTTAAAGAGGAATTGAAACGAAGATCAACGGTAGGAGTACTGTAATTTGAATACTGGCGGATCTATAAGAAAAAAAGCATTATATGAACAAAATCACACTTGGGAACAATTTTTGAAAAGATCCATTATGTAGTTGTCAAACATTATCATCTGGTTTTATTACTTTATCCAATTCGCGATGACGGTTTATTTATAGCCAGTCACAGTTTGTGTCAAATATATTTAATTGTTGATTACGGTATTAAAAATGAAGGAGATAAACATATCTAATCATGTGGTCTTTTACGTGGGTATCACATTAAATCCATACAACGTAGGGCACGCCGGCACTAGTTTTTTAAAATAATAATTATTCTCTACGGATTGTATTTTAGACAGAAAAACTATATCAGTACGTAGAACAATTTTGATTAGGGGGACATGTGACCTTATAATAAACCAACGAATACTTTTTTGGTTTCGATATTAAAACAATTTTTTAACGATTCGAGTTTTCGTCAAAATAAGGAACGGTAGAAGAAGCTATTCAAAGTTTTGTTTTTCATATTTACAGTTTACACACGCACTGACGCACGCATACGTAAAACATGATTAATTGATAATGTATTGACGAGGGAACAGTTTTTTGCTATGCATAAAATTTGCCACAAATGATCAAAGTGTGGTCATTCGGGTGAACAGTTTTACTTGTTCTGTAAACGTGCTTTTTCTTCACAAGTGAAACAATAACGTTGTTACATTTACATATGTTTGAACTCTAAAAGTAACAACGCCATCAGATATTCATATTTTCAGCATGACAAATGAGTACTCGTAAAAAAGAACAATGTTTTTCCTTCTTAATTTTATAAACTATAACGGAAATAGATCTATAGGGGTAAATAAACAAACCAATTAATCTATTTTGTCATTTGAATCCTTTGTAATAGCCAAACAAAATTATCACCATTTTCGTAGATATTATACTCGATTTCTTCACTGCGTCGGCTATATTTTTGTGGCTAATGTTGTTATTCAAATTAATGCCTCGTAGATTACATAAACCGGTGGTGGAAAAAGAAAAATAAACTCGGTCAGGTGATTATTGTTTATTTTAAAAAGCTTTTCCGGAAGATATTACCCATTTTTTTTAAAAAAGCCGCCTACACAACGCAACTGAAATTTTGGAATGCTTGTCGTATTATTCATTCAGTTATCAATTGTTTTTAATCTCCGTGTACAATAATAATAAATCCGGTAATTATGTATTAGTTTTGCCAATCCCGTAATTATTTGAAGTCAATAGATAGTTCGGGCTGGTGGGCTTTTTGTGTACACTTCCCAATACTCTCACTTACTGCAACTTCTTTCCTCTTCTCCCTCTCTCTCTGTATTCCTTGCGATTTTACTAATTTACCCTGATAAATTAATTTCTCCATTTCGTTAAAGCTTTCTCTCTTCTTCTCTCTCTCTCTCTCTTTATCCTTTTTCATTAGATGCTTTCATTCTCCCTTTTTCTTTTTCTCGCCAAGGTTTCTCCTCAGATTTGAAAAAGTGAGACAAATCATAATAACAGTCTGAAGATTTCCATTTGATTTGGAAGAAGGGAAGGAGAGGAAGGGGGTTTAACTGATGAATAGATGATGCGTGAACCGCTGGTGAACGCAGAAGCAGAAGAAGCTACTCAAGTATTACTAAACGACGTCGTCCTCGTCGAGAAGAAACTCCCACGTGTCCTAGACGAAGAAGAAGAAGAGGAGGAAGAGAGACGAGACGATTTGTTGCTCTTAGCTCTTACGCCGATGGTACGCTCCAAATCTCAAGGAACCACACGCCGCGTCACTCCCACGCCTCCTCCCGTTGACGTGGAGAAGCCTTTGCCTAACGGAGATCTCTACATGGGAACGTTCTCCGCCGGGTTCCCCAACGGATCCGGCAAGTATCTCTGGAAAGACGGGTGTATGTACGAAGGCGAGTGGAAGCGTGGGAAGGCTTCTGGTAAAGGAAAGTTCTCATGGCCGAGCGGTGCGACTTACGAAGGAGAGTTCAAGTCTGGGAGGATGGAAGGTTTCGGTACTTTCATCGGAGCCGACGGAGATACCTACAGAGGCTCATGGATTGCTGACAGGAAACACGGTCACGGTCAGAAGCGTTACGCTAACGGCGATTTCTACGAGGGCACGTGGCGGCGGAATCTCCAGGACGGACGTGGGCGGTATGTTTGGATGAATGGGAATCAGTATACCGGAGAGTGGCGTAACGGTGTGATTTGTGGGAAAGGTGTGCTTGCTTGGCCTAATGGGAATAGATACGAAGGTCAATGGGAGAATGGAGTTCCTAAAGGGAGTGGTGTTTTCACTTGGGCTGATGGAAGTTCTTGGATCGGGTCTTGGAACGAAAGTAGTAACCTTATGAGGAGTTTCTTCGATGGGATCGAGAAGAATGAGTTGGTTGTGGCTACTACGAGGAAGAGATCCTCTGTTGATAGTGGAGCTGGTAGCTTGAGTGGGGAGAAGATTTTCCCTAGAATCTGTATTTGGGAGTCAGATGGGGAAGCTGGGGATATCACTTGTGATATTGTTGATAATGTGGAAGCTTCGGTCATTTATAGAGACAGGATCTCTATTGATCGAGATGGGTTTCGTCAGTTTAGGAAGAATCCTTGCTGTTTCAGCGGCAACGCCAAGAAACCTGGAGAGACTATTTCCAAAGGTCATAAGAAGTACGATTTGATGCTTAACTTGCAACATGGTATCAGGTACTGAGACTTTTTCACAATCCCAAGGAATGTTGTATGAGTTTTTCTGGATCTGTGTTCTAACCAAAGTGCGTTTTTTTAGGTATTCTGTCGGCAAACATGCTTCCGTTGTTCGAGATCTCAAACAGAGTGATTTTGACCCCAGTGAAAAGTTTTGGACAAGGTTCCCACCTGAAGGTTCTAAAACCACACCGCCGCATCAGTCTGTGGACTTCCGCTGGAAAGACTATTGCCCTTTGGTGTTTAGGTATTCAATCTTAATCATTCAAGTGATCTTTCTCTCTCTCCCAATGTGTCTATTCTCAATCTCTGTTTGTGATTAAATGTTTTTCTTTTGGCTAATTTTGTTTGTAGACGTCTGAGGGAGCTTTTCACAGTAGATCCTGCCGATTACATGTTAGCTATCTGTGGGAACGATGCTCTCCGGGAACTGTCTTCACCCGGAAAGAGCGGAAGCTTCTTTTACCTAACTCAAGATGACAGATTTATGATTAAGACGGTGAAGAAATCAGAAGTCAAGGTTAGTCGTTGGCTCTTGTCTTGACTTCTTCTGTCTGTCTTCTTTAAATTCCTTCGTGTTTTTCTTTCTTTGCTTTCACATTACATTCTTAATCATATTTTGTCCGCTTAGTGTGGTTAGCTAAGGAAATTTAACCTGAAGTTTTTGTTTTCTTTATCCAGGTGCTTCTACGAATGCTTTCAAGTTACTACAAACATGTCTGCCGGTATGAAAATTCACTTGTGACTAAGTTCTACGGCGTGCATTGTATCAAACCTGTTGGTGGCCAGAAGGTTTGTGTTGTTCATCTATGTTTCACTAGATTCTTTGTTTTCCGATGGACAGTTTTCTCATGTTGATTACTATTTTACCAGACTCGGTTTATCGTCATGGGAAACTTGTTCTGCTCCGAATATAGAATCCAGAGACGGTTTGACCTTAAGGGGTCTTCCCATGGACGTACCACCTCCAAACCTGAAGCGGAAATTGATGAGACGACTACTCTTAAGGACCTTGATCTCAATTTTGCTTTCCGTCTTCAGAGAAATTGGTACCAAGAACTAATGACGTAAGCCATCCAAATCACTCCTATCGCTTTTGCTTATGCTATTTGGCTGTTTGAAAAAAAGTCAAAACACATTACTAATCTGACTGCATTTCAATGAGCAGGCAAATTAAACGGGACTGTGAGTTCTTGGAAGCTGAGAGAATAATGGATTATAGCCTGTTGGTTGGAGTTCACTTCCGCGATGACAACACAGGAGACAAGATGGGGCTTTCTCCATTCGTATTGAGATCTGGTTAGTTAACACTTCAAGTTCTTCCTCAAAGTCTTATTCTGCTAAGCCCTACCCATTGTGATGTTAACTGTTCATGTATTGTGCAGGTAAGATAGAGTCATATCAGAACGAGAAATTCATGCGCGGTTGTCGCTTCCTGGAGGCTGAACTTCAAGACATGGACCGTATTTTAGCTGGCAGGTACGTCAATATTTATTCTCACCAATCATTACAGTGGGTTTAAGCTCTAGCACATGAAGTTGACCTAACATATGAGTCTTTTTGCATTTGCAAGTCGTTGGTATTTACTACCACAGAGAGTGGTTGAGTGGTTCAATTTCCGATTTACGAATGATTCCATCTGAGAACTACGTTACACCCCAACGCATTATTGTATTAAAAGTTGCTTGGCAATCTTGTGGGGGCTGATTCCATTGAATAGAAAAAAAAACATAATAATTTTGTGGGGGCAAAACAGATAGATCATGTGGGCCTTGTTGTGTCTAAAACGAATGCTTAAATATCATTAACAGATCAACCGTTTTTGGTGAAAACTGGTGTTGAAAAATTCGTTTACTTTTGCAGAAAGCCGTTGATCCGGTTAGGTGCAAACATGCCTGCAAGAGCAGAACGAATGGCGAGAAGAAGCGACTTTGACCAATATACCTCTGGAGGAACAAACTACCTATCTCACGGAGAGGTCTACGAAGTGGTTCTGTATTTTGGAATCATTGACATTTTGCAAGATTACGACATAAGCAAGAAGATCGAGCACGCTTATAAGTCTCTACAAGCCGATCCTGCTTCGATCTCAGCCGTTGATCCCAAACTCTACTCCAAGAGGTTTAGGGATTTCATCAGCAGAATCTTCATCGAAGACGGCTAAACACTTCTTCTTGCTATATATTGGTCCTTGTCATTCAATGGTCAATCCGAAGTTCCTCGCTATTACCTTCTCTCGAATTGAGAGGCCAGATGCTGCTGCATGAGGTGCAAAAAGGTATTTTCGTAGCGCCGGAGGAAGCTCGAAGATTGAAGCAGAAAATTTGAATTCTTTCATTTATATATATGAGAGTGATTAAAAACAAATTTTTGGGTGGGGGATTTTATTTTGGAGGTGAGAGAAAGAAGATATATGTAAATATAGATTTGTGAAGGAGAAAAAAAGTACATAGTCTGGAAAAAAGAAAAGAAATTGGGTTTGAGAGGTTTGGCAGTGGGGGAATAAGAAAAGTGGACAAGCTAAAATGAAAAAGATGGATGATTTATTTTTTAATCCCATTTGTCTTAGTTCCCCATTATTATTAATTTCTAAGGGTTATTTTGTGGGGTAAGTTGTACTTTAAATTTATTAATTGAGACAAAAGAAAAAGCTAAAGGATTTATTAAAATCTTCAAAAGAGGTCCCATATTCCCATGGGAATCCATCTTCTTGTTCTTCTTCACCATCCTTTTTCACATCTAAAGATACTTTACCAACAACTGTTAATTCAAACTCTATTTTGAGTCGCATGTTTGCTGGTCACATAGACATTTGGTACATACGTAATATAAAACTTCCCCATTTGTATAAGGTAATATTCAGGCATTTGTGAAGATATGATTGTTCATATAGATATGGAAAGAAATCGACCGGTGATGTGTCTATGCATAAATATATAGAAACAAAAATATTTGGAGATATCTTTGATATGATGTTACTATGAACATAAATATATACTATGGTCAAAACTCAAAAGTAGAGAGATTGGAATTGAGGTTGTGTTATCATGAAAAGGAGAGAAAGCGAAGAAAGAAAGACCACATGTCTTCTTTTGTAAACGCTGAATAAAACAACTCACATTACCCTTTATTTTTCATATTTAATTACTATATAATTTTATAGTATGGGTTTTGATGAACACGTAAAATAATGTGTTTGTTGACTATTTTTTTGTATATTCTCCGGTCCGGTCTGATCAGTAAGCACCAGTCCACGTTGCCTTCCTTTTATTTTTTCAGATTTGCAGTCTGAATTTATTATATGAATTCAAATAATATAATATGTGAAACTATTTTTTCTCGAAGAGATTGTCTTTATAATAGACGAGTATCTATATTAATAATAACTGCGTTCAATATTTTTCTTTTGTCAACTAACTGCCTTAAATATAAAGTAATGAAAATATACGTTTGTACCTATGCATGCTTAATTTTTTAAGAGCAATGTCTGCCAAAAGACTTTTAGTCCGAATTTTTAAATGTTTTGGCACATTTCGACATTATCCGATATTTATTAGATTCCTTTAAGTATAAGGATTAAAAAATATTTATGATAATAACTCGATAACAGTACAAATATAAATCTACGTGGGAGTTGAGATTATAATAAAAATAAATAAATACTCTGGAGTGAAGATTAAATCCAACCACCAGAGCAGGGAATGTAACAAAATCAAACCACATGAAGGAAAGCTTATCAAAAATTTAAAGTAAATAGGTTTTCGAGCAATTTATGAATTTTCAACAAATAGGCATCATTATCATTTCTCTTCAGATCCTAGAGTCCAAATTCCTAATCTGGAAAACTTTAATTAACTACTGTTTCGTCTCTGCCCTCTGGAGTAGTGATTATCTAAAACATACGAGCACTGAATGACAAACGCTCGTATTTCTTCCGAACCAAGTTTATAGAAGTAGTTTACATAAATCGATGAGACTTTAATTCTACTACATTATTAATCAACGAACCCGCTTCCACAAGCAGGTGACAAGTCAAAGTTTCAATTGTCCTTCTTTCAAAGCAAAGAATATATCATTAATTTTTCTTATTACAAAATATAAAGATGATAAACCGAAGTTTTTATCAATTACTGTAGTATATAATCATACAAAAGTTAAACCACTAATTAGTAAGAAAAATTTACGAGAAACTTCACTACGGTTTTCTCGAGACAGAAAAATAACAAGATATATGTGTATATTGTACGTACTGTTTGATTGGATAATTTAATTATAGCGTAAATAAAAATAAATGAGAAAATAAAAATAAACAACTGTTCGCTAAACGAGAAAATAGGAAAAAGACAGGGCCTTGAACAGTAGCTTAGGTCTGCCAAAAACTTGCATGCCTAAAAAGTCCTTTAATTTATTGTCACAAATCAACAATCTTTCTTACGCGTAGATTTACTATTTGTTTCTCATATTACCTTACTAAAAAAAACATGAATAATCTTATATTTACTGATTTGGGCAATAAGCTTGCAGATACAGTAAAATCTTTTTCATGAGAGGTTTGTCGATCTGTCTTGTTTTCTTCTGTCATGTTTGTCTTCGCGAACTTATTTTGTTTTCTAATACATTTCTAATTCTTTTGTATATATATGCATAGCAATATGGATTGTACGCCAAACTAAATGTAATACTATATGACACCCCTTAGCTAACAATTATTAATGATCAACAGAGTGTGCGAAGAACAAATCAACATATTTACCGTTTCAACGGATTACTGTAACTAAATTCCGAAAGGAAAATACACTCGTTATTTTTATTTTTTTATAACTAAGTCTGCGCCTAGAATTTTGATGATATATGGACCACTAGACTAGACCATTATGTCTTCATACTGAAAAAAATGAAAAACGATTAAATCGATTAGGAAACAACGTTGTCGTGGTGTTTTAGTCACTCTAAGAGATTTAACCTGATAATTTTTTTGTTCTTAATATAATTCATTCAGGACATATATACACGGCGATCTATGATAAATTGATAGACATGTGTAGACAAGCGTTTTATCTAATTGTCTTTAACTAAGTAAATAAAAAATAGTCAATTGTTTATAGAAAAATCCTCTGGCGGACAAAATTCGAATCCAGGTGAATCTTCTTTGCCACGCCTTAGCTACTTTGGTTATCGCAACTATTTTAAGAAAACAGTTTTGCTTGATATTGTTATTTTATCCAAGCCTAGAGTGTTTGATTATTAGGGTCTATATATGAACAGTCCAGTTAGTTACCGTAGTAGTTAGTACCATCCAAGTTGTTCAACGGAATTATAGACCAATGAATTCAACTTTAGAGCATATTAACGAGCAATTAGCTCATTGTAAATGTTTATAACAACTTGATTTGATATTATGATATCAAGCTATATATTCGATTGACGTGTAATTGACTACATATTTGAATGGTGAATTTTGGGATGCGGAACGAGGAAACTTTTGAAGGCTATTATCGGGAAACGGATCAACGTGAAAGTCAAGCCTACTTACTGACATATTAACATATTCTTAATTTATTAGCCACCTTTTTTGTTGAATAATTTGAGCTATTAATTTTAGGCTTTCTCTCACTTTATTTGTCTCCCAAAAGGCAAATCATATCACATAGTAATAATTTTGTTTATGTCTATTCAAATACTACTATCTTAAAACCCAAACCAAGTTTAGTCTCTAACTACAAATTAAATATTATGATAAATTCTACAACGGCCAAGTATGAGATCTAAAATTTGACACATTCGAAGCAAGAATAAAATGAAGACAAAAGAGCGATAGGAAATTATTTAAGTGGTCTCGTTTTAGGGACTAAGTTTGTCCGAAATTGAAAAGCCACCAAATGTGGCCATTGGTAATTTAAATAGGCACATTACTTCACATTCCAACATAAGGTTCCACTATAAGGGGACACCTCCTCTTAGCCATCCCTTTCTTATCATTCTTGTATACTTTTATTTTTCGTTTTATGAAAAAGAAAACAGTTAGTTTCTTTTACTGTAATTTACACGAACAAATATATATATGATTCCATTTTAGCCAATAATTAATAAAAAATTTAATCTAAATTAATTTTCAAAGCGTTTTTCATCAGTTTTGTCTGTATTGATGGTATTTTTGGTATGAACGTTGATAGTTTAAACAGAGTCTTTCTTACTATGTTAAGCAGAGATATCACGCAAGAAACTGGTACTCGACAAAATATTTTAATAAAAGATAAAAGATTTATCGGAATGTTGGTACTTGTGTAACAATTTAGCAAAACAGTGAAAATCTAAAATGAGAGAAGGAATTATATTCAATAAATGAGTTCGGCCAGGTAGAAGCCTAGAACAGAGGTTAGACATATAAACCTAACGCTAATGATGGTAAGTTTTCTTCCTGAAGAAAACTTCGTGATCCATGACGCGTTTTGTTTTCTTTGTTTCCAACCGCCAAATATATGGAACTGAGTGTTGTTTTATCTGTGTTTTTCTTTTAAGTTAGAAAGTCGCATTTGTTTCTGACTAATAATCTAAAATAAATATTAAAAAATTAACACGATAATTTATTTATATATAAAGATAATTACATGCATTCACTCATTGATTTGATCATTTGAATAAATATACCCAATAACAGTTATATTTGATTGATTGCGCTGCATATATACATATTAGGTTTTATAATGTTTTGCACGGTATAATAATTACAACAACAATAATAAAATAAAGGGAGAATTGCTAAAATAACCTTCAAAAGTTGGAAAAGAACTAGAATGATGCCAATCTTTTTTAATTACTAAAGTAATCTTCTGTACCTATTTTACCTTTTTCGCATGTGTTGACAAAAACCGTAATATCGAAAATGCCATTAATGAATTCTGCCACATAAGCAAAAAAAACATGGAAAATGAAATAAGTCTATCACTCATTTAATGATAGATTTATTTACAGTCGGTAAACTTATTAAGTCTACGGTAGATTTATTAAATCCATGATAGACTTAGTGTGATAGACTTATTTTTATGTTATGATAGACATATTTTCGAACGGTAGATTTATTTTGCTTTGATGATAGATTTATTTTGGATTGATAGATTAATTGGTCGATTGACAGACTTATTGATCCGAATGATAGATTTATTTTTATGTGACGGTAGATTTATTTTGGAGTGATAGATTTATTCTTATTGGTGGTAGACTTATTTCTATACGTAGAGATGATAGATTTAATTTATTGACGGTAGACTTAAAAGTGTCTGATAGATTTATTTTCTTTACTGATAGACTTTTTTATGTACAGATGTTATGATAGATATGTTTATAGCTATGATAGATTTATAAGACAGTGCTAGACTTATTTCTTTTAACGATAGATTTATTCAAAATTTGAAACATGAATATAACGCTACGGTTGATAGATTTATTGGGATTATTGTGGTAGATTAATTGGGATTATTATGGTAAATTTATCAAATAATTAGAATATGTTGGTAAACTTATTGACAAAGAAGGATGATAAAAAACGATTTTACCCTCGCATTAACTTCATCTTCTTCGTTGATAAATTTAGGATTGACCGCGCATTGAAGAAAATTTTCTGGGTTTCTTCTCTTGATTTTCTTCTCTTGATTGAGTTGTTTTCATTCTCTCCCGATCTCTTCTTCTTTGATTGAGTGAGTGAATAACGATAGGGGATTTGAGTGAGGTTTTTGATGGAGCAAGTAGTTTTGGTTTGTGGGAGATAGAATTTTCAGAGAAATCGATGGATCTTAAAAAATCTACTATCACGTCTATGACTGTGAATAAGTCTATCGTAATATTAGAATAAATCTACTATCACATAACAAATAAATCTATCATCACTTTCAAATTTATCTACGACACAATACAACTACCATTAAGTCTATCGTCACATTGTAATAAATCTGTCATCACATTCAAATAAATCTAGTATGAATTTTTTTTTTTTTCATGAATGGCATAGTCGTAATTTTTTATCTTCTTTATTTTAGGGTTTTCAACCTGCAATTATTTTTTGGAGGCGCCGCCAACTCTTATTTTCACATAATTCATTAGTTTTTGCATTTTTTTTGTCGTTAGTACTTCAAATTTGTAGATTTATCATCACTATTGTTGTTGTTTAATCTGCAAAACCCGAATCGGAGAAGATGAACAATTACTTCTCCATTACTTAAAATCAATTTATTAAATAAATCTACTATCAACTGTTTTGTAAAGCAAAAAAGTCTACCATATCATTTCTAATAAATCTACCATTAAATATATCGCTATATCATAATAAATCTATCAAGAAATTTTTTTTCATTAATGGCATAATCGTAATTTTTTCATCTTCTTCATTCTAACTGTAATTATTTTTCTGCAGCAGCCGCCGACTCTTATTTTCACATAATTCATCACTTTTTGTGTTTTTTATGTCGTTAATACTTCAAATTTGTAGATCTATCATCAATATTGTCATCGTTGGAATCTGCAAAACCCGCATCAAAAATCAAATAAATAAACATTCATGACACAATATTAAATCTACCATCATGTTAAAAATAAATCTACTATCAAACTCAAAATAAATCTATCACTATTGCGTTACAAAAAAAGGCTACCATTAAGCTTGAAACAAATTTACCATCATGTGATCAATAAATCTACCATCAAACTTTAAAATGAATATATTCACATTACGTTACCAAAAATCTACCATCAAATAAATACCTCAA
>OVBI01001549.1:2068-32355 GCA_900406495.1 Sisymbrium altissimum
GCTGTTGAGGTCTTGTGCAGATATTAGTAAAGCTGCAAACTTGCGCTTACCATTTTGAATTAGAATGAACTTAAGATTAGTTTGTGTCTCATTGATAGATGAAGTGTTGTGTACTCTGTTCTTGTTTTCCTGTTCTGGTGTAAATTTCAATCCTTTTTAATGTTTTTTCTTATTGCCACTTTCTTGGTCTTATGCAGATACAAGTAAGTCTATGTGGATGAATTTGCCAATGGCAATTCTCTTGCTTTTCGGCCTGCGGATTCTTTTAAATCAGATTGAGTTTAGATGGAAAGTTATGCCAACTCCAAGACAAAGCCAGTCGTCTTATAACGACAAGAAGCAGTTGTCTTTGAATGATGCTCGTCTTTCCACTACCCCACCACCTCCTAGGTGGAAGAAGAAAATCGACTCTCCTGTTGTGGAAGCTGCGATAAATGATTTTATCGACAAGATCCTTAATGATTTCGTGACAAATCTGTGGTACTCTTTGATCACGCCTGATAAAGAGGCCCCTGAACTGATCCGTGGAGTAATCATGGATGCTCTTGGTGAAATTTCAGTGAGGGTAAAAGAGATAAATATCGTCGACTTGCTAACCAGGTGCCGTCCTTTAGTCCGATTCCATAGAGTCTCGAGTTTGGATTGGATCTTTATTGGATGATGATGGAATCAATGCCTAATTGTGCAGGGATATAGTTGATCTGATAGGTGATCATTTGGAAATTTTTAGAAGAAACCACGCTGCGATAGGAAGAGATGTTATGAAGACATTGTCATCTGAGGAGAGAGATGAAAGATTGAAATACCATCTTATGGCTTCTGGGGAGCTTTATCCTGCACTCATATCACCTGAGAGTGAGTACAAGGTATGAGGGATTAGTTCGCAGTGGCATTTTTAGTTTCCTTCCTAGATTGGTTAACTTTACACGCATGCTATTTATTTTTTCTAACAGGTTCTTCAGAAAATAGTCGCTGGCATATTATCTGTGGTTCTCAGACCACGAGAAGCTCAGTGCCCTCTTGTTCAAACGATAGCTAGAGAGATTGTTACTTGCCTGGTAGTTCAACCTCTTTTGAATTTAGCATCCCCTGAGTAAGTTCTCTACCTATCTCTGTCTTCCAGAAAACTGTATTTTGGGTAAAATGTTTAGCTAGGAACAACTTATGATTTCAATTGATAAAATTAAGCTACCAGAAGAATGATTTCGGATAAATTGTATTTGCCATTTACTTCAAACTCTGCCTTTATTTTGTCTAAGACAGATGCTAATTAACTTTCCTGTTCTGCTCCAGGCGTATCAATGAAGTGATTGACATCGTTATCAATGTTATTAAAGAGGGAAACTTTGAGCAGTTTTCAGGGGAAGAACAGAATGTTAACCCTGCCCCATTTTCAGCCTCCGATAATCAAGCAAAAAATATGAATTTTACAAAAGTAAATGAGCAGAAAGCACCATCCTTAGACGGTGAAAGACATTCTGAACTGCGCATTCAGCAGCACTCTGGTGATTGGGCTCGGATGCTAGAGGTCGCAACTCAAAGGAGAACCGAGGTTCTTACTCCCGAGAACCTCGAAAACATGTGGACGAAAGGAAGAAACTACAAAAAGAAGGAGCACAAAAAATCTCTGAAAAAAGGTTCTTCGGTTAGTAATCCAATAGAAGCCAAACAGAAAAACCATAGTTCCATATCAGGGACTACTACTGGAGCAGTAGAAAAAGCAGTGGCACATTTGCCCCCTAGAGTAAGCGTTGATAAGCACTCACAAGCGCAAATGGCAGAGAATTTTAGTAGAACAGCTTCATGTGAAGGAGGGCGCCACATTGATGAGGTTGATTTTAGAAAGGAATCTCCTTCTGATGGAAATAAGAATAGACTTAAGAGATCTAATAGTACGTCGGATCTTTTACATCCTGAAACGAGGCTGGCACTATTAGGAGTCGGTGAGGGGCCTCTTATCACAGAATTCTACACCAGTGATTTTATCAAGCACAATGAGAATTATACAAGTGATAATAAATCCCAAAGCATCGTTCTTCACAAAGAGAGTCAGCATTGCCCAACGGTGAAATGTCGGGTAAGCTCAATCTCGGTATACTTTCCTGATATATATATTTTTTTTGTGTGACAGACATGCACTTGAACAATCTTTTTCGTTTTGTGTGTGTGTTTTGCAATCTATAATGCTGTTCACTTAATATTTTGTCTTGAAGAGCTCTCAGAAGGTTATATCTTACGTCTGTGTTGCTGCAGGTTCGTGGAGCTTATTTTGAGAAGCAATCATCAAAATCATTTGCAGTATATTCTATTGAGGTGACAGATACGGAAAACAAAACTTGGTCTGTTAAGAGAAGGTTATTTTCTCATCATTTCTTCTGTACATCATTGGACTTCTTTACTCATGTCACTAGCTTTTGATATTGATTTTCTCAAGGCACAAGATTGCTGCTGCTTAAGCATAAAGTATTTATTTTCTTCCCTCCAGATACAGTAATTTCGAGCGGTTGCATCGTCAACTCAAAGAAATCCCGAATTACAATTTACAATTGCCCCCCAAGCGTATATTCTCATCAAGCACCGAAGATGCTTTTGTTCATCGCCGCTGTATTCAGCTGGACAAGTATCTACAAGTATTATTTAGTCCCTTAGCTACATTAAAAACATATCTACCATCAACATTCTCTTATTAGGGCATGTGTTTCACTTGTCTGCAGGATCTCTTGTCTATAGCTAATGTTGCTGAACAGCATGAAGTTTGGGATTTTCTAAGTGAGTCCTCAAAAGTAAGGATCTGACTTAATGCCGCCCCCAAAATTTCATTGCTTTCTATTTTCATGTTGATGGAGGATCTAACGATTGTCGTTTTTGGTTTTGTAGAATTATTCTTTTGGAAAGTCTTCATCGGTGATGAAAACTCTTGCAGGTATTGTTGTCGCTACTGTTTTGGTAACAGTTAGCTGTATTTAAAGCTCAGCCCTCGCTAGTCGCTAGTCTTGTTGTGCTAAGAAACTTAATTCCTAAAAAACAATCAGAATGAAGAAAGAAGTGCTTACTGGTGCTGTGTTTGCTTTACTTTTCCATTTTACTAAATTTTCTTTCTTGTAATTGAGCAGTTAACGTTGATGATGTCATGGACGATTTTGTACGTCAGTGTAAAGGGGTTTCAGATGGCCTTATGCGCAAGGTTGTAGGATCTCCACTTGAAGAAAATGAAGCTCCTGCCCGCCACCTCTCCTGGACTGTACATGATATAAACACTCACCTGACTAAGGAAGCTGCAACTGAATCGATGCACAGCAGCATTTCTGATAATGAAGACATTGACAAACTTGGAGAGAGCACCCAAGGGGAAGGTAAACTTGTTTCAGAAGCTAATGGGTGGCACTCAGATAATGAACTGGACTCTAATTCTTTGCCGCCGAGAGTGGTAAGACGTCTTGGAGAGCCTGAGAGTCCACCCACGGAAATGGAAAATCAATTTGAGGCAAAATCTGACGTAAAGGGGTTAAGCGACTCGCAGCATGCCGATCCATCGACAAGTTTGGCTCATAATCCTACTGGCATGCCACCCGAGGTACATCATAATTGGCCCTTTAGTCTCTTGCATAATCTACAGTTTTGTCAGATTGTGTCATTTGGCTTGTCTTTGTTCCCAGGCTGTAATCTTTCAGGCGTGAGATGTTTTTCATGCACCTGAAATTGATTTATGCTTAATTTTGGATAACGTCATGCCTATCCTATGCTTTTTATTACAGTGGATGCCGCCCAATGTCAGTGTGCCGATTTTGAACCTAGTTGATAAAGTGTTTCAGTTAAATAGAAGAGGTTGGTTAAGGTGAGACAAAGTAGTTATTCTTTCTGATACTCTATTGTATATATGCTGTTCTACTTGGCTCTAGAGGTCCTGTATCACATGGGGTTTTCGAATAATCTTAATATGGTGTTATTATAGGAGGCAAGTTTTCTGGATATCCAAGCAAATATTACAGTTAGTCATGGAAGATGCTGTGGATGACTGGCTCCTAAGGGAGGTGTGTTGGCTGCGGAATGAAGACACAGTAGCTCATGGAATACGTTGGGCTCAAGATGTAAGAATCATGTTTGATCATTCGTTGAATTCTATTACCACTTAAGTAGGAAAGTCGATGAGCATTCAGCCGGATCACCTATCAAAACATGCTTAGTTTACTTGATAATTGCAAGTAGGCAGAGGAAATAATAGTACTAGTGGAATGATCTCTCATTGTGTTGCTTATAATCTTATTTGGATTTTCTCTCCAGCTTCTTTGGCCAAACGGCGTATTCTTTACCAGAGTGGGTGACGATCAAGAGGCTTCGGATGAGACCGACCCTAGTGATAAAACTTTGCAAATCGCAGGCCAACTTGGTAGCATGAAGGTGGCTAAACCAAGTTCCTTTGAGCAGCAACGCGAAGCTAAACGTAGGGTTAGTGAAATCCAGAAATTCCTCTTCGGTGAGTATCTTTAGCTACCCTCAGATTGAATTATCGAGTTAGTCTAGTCTCATTGGTAGTAACATTTTGGTGTTTGGTCAGATGGCGCCCCAACAGCCTTAGTGAGTTTGGTAGGGCACAAGCAGTACAGGAGATGCGCGAGAGATATCTTCTATTTCACTCAGGTTTGTCTTCTTCTATGTCACACTTGCGTTGTTTAACTTTTTGCGTAAAGTGTTGAATTCGGTTGTCGCATCATCCGTCATTTCGGTCTGACTAATACTTGAAACGTGAACCATCTCAATCGCAGTCAAACGTATGCATAAAGCAACTAACATTTGCAATACTTGAGCTGCTACTCCGGTCGGTTTTCCCCGAGCTGCAAGATCTTTTGCGAGACATTAGGGAGAGTTCGCACGGTCGGCCAGAGTAATAAGCACATGTTTATAATGGAGGAGGTAGCCTAAGATTGACTTGTACCAGTTGCTTTTCTTTCTCTTTGTTAAATTTTGATTCTCTTTTTTCTTTTTCCTAATCTTGGGATTTTTTTTGGGGTTCTTAACTTCTTATAATTCTTTCATGTGTATAAGAAAAACAAGTGTTAGTAGTATCAATTTGTGAGGTTTTTGTACACAACAATGACAAAAGGGTTCTGTATATAAAACATCTTGTGTGTGGAAATTGCACAAAAAGTAATAGTACCTTTTAAGGATCACAGCAAACACACTAAAATATTCAACAAGTCTTCTGAGATTTCTTTACTCAAAAGAACAAGAAGTCTTCTGCGATGTCGCTACCCAACAACATACATCATTGACTTTAGGATCAACCTGTAAACTTGAGAAGATATCGTGATTTCTGTTTTAATTATCTTAAAATATGCATATATTACCTAGACAAGTTCCTCCACCTACGTACAATACTAAATTAGAAAAAGATATGTAGAGCACTACGTTTGTTATAATCAGTACTCAAGGCCCCTCAAATAAGCAAAGCTCTAGAAAAGATATCGATATACAGCGATCATTAAGTCAAACTGTACTCGTTGCTCAAAATCTCTCATACCATTTCATTACTCAAAAATATTCTCTTTCGACATCTCTATGGATTCAGGGCTGGAGTCGAAGCTCACATCAATCATTTGTCAAATCTTATCTCTCATTAGAACTTTTGACGAGGAGTTAGAGTCGGGATTGGAGTCGGAGCCAAGGCCAAAGTTTCTCATATCACTAATAAGTCAACTAGTCTCTCTCCTCAGCTCTCTGGATTTGGATTCGCATCCAAAGCCTGAGTCGGGGATCATATCACTCATCTCTCAAATAAACACTGTCGCTAACTGTATATCGCATTCAGAACCAGAATGGGTGCTCATATCACTCGTGGCTCGCATGATCCCTCTCATCCGCACTATGGATCCGGAGCAGCAGCCACCTCAGGAGCTCATGATACTCCTGAATCATATAGGTTCTCATATATATTCTCTAGGGTCGGATTCAAAGCTCTATGTACTCGTTACTCAAATATTAAACCTCGTTGAGTCGGACTCGGATACGGAGTGGGAGGAAGTTTGGGAGCCGGAGCAGCTTATTTCCTTGTCCCCTAAGTTAAAAGTACAACTTGTGCAAGAAAAGTTTCATGTAACCGGTAAAGTCGTGCGGAAGAAGAAAGAAAAGGGCAAGTGTCACCCCGACAATCGGCAGAAAGTCTGCTTTGTAAGAGAAAAAGAAGCTACACATTTTCACTGCCGAGATTGCAATGGCGAGGAGCATGAAGAATGTGAAAAGACTTTGGTTGAGGTCAAACATCCTCATCATCCAAAACATTATCTTGACCTTGTCTTGCAGAAGTCGTCGAGGGTTCAGACCAGGAAATGCTTTTGTTGTGATGACGATCTCGAAAATATGTTTTATTATTGCTCGGCTTGCGATTTTGCTATGAATATAGCTTGTGCAGAGAAACCACCACCAATGGTATTCGTAGACCATCCCAAGTGGCATGAGCATAGACTTGTTCTGTTTCCAAGACAGACGTCATTGACTTGCAACCTCTGTGCCTTGGCCGATTCAACCTCTCCTCTATATATGTGTCCCCCTTGTGACCTTGTGGTGCATCAAAGTTGTGTCAGCTTACCACGTGTCATAAGGATATCTCGTCACCTCCATCGTATCTCTTTTACCCTTTCTTTTGGCCGAGCAGATTGTTTTTGTGGTGTTTGTCGCAAAGAGATCAACAATGATTACGGAGGTTATTCTTGCATCAAAGAAGGTTGTTCCTATACAGCACATTTTAGATGTGCCACACAAAGAAATGTGTGGGATGGCATAGATCTTGAGGGGGTTCCAGAAGACATTGAAGAAGAAGAGCTTGAGCCGTTTGTGCAGATAAGCGACGGAATCATACAACATTTTAGTCATCAGCATCATCATATGAAGCTTGACAAAAACACAAATAGGGAATACGACGATAATAAAGTGTGTCAAGCTTGCATCATGCCAATATATTCCGGTAACATCTACAACTGTTTGCAATGTGAAGATTTCATTCTACATGAAACTTGTGCTAATCTTTGTCGCAAGATGCATCACCCGATACATCCACATCTGCTCACTCTAGTGGGAGGATCTAATGGTGTCATGAGCTATTCTAAAGATAAGTGTTCAGCTTGTTCTTGGTTTTGCACAGCTGGTTTCTTCTATGAATGCGGTACAAAAGGATGTCGTTTCAAGCTTCATGTGCAGTGCACCACAATCTCTGAGCCATTAGTCCATGAAAGTCATGTACATCCTTTATTTCTAACATCCAAACCAGGAGAGCGAAGAAGATGTTGTGTTTGCAAAACATCAACACGTTCTACCACAAGTGAAACATTCAATTGTATTGAGTGTAACTTTGCTTTGTGTTTCAAATGTGCTACTTTACCTCAAAAGGTGATGTATAAGCATGATAAGCATACGCTTAGTCTTTCTTATGGGGAGGAGACAAGTATTATGGCGTATTGGTGTGAACTATGCGAGAGAAAATTAAATCCCAAGGAACGGTTTTATAAGTGCGATGAGTATTGTTGTGTCACTCTTCACATTGAATGTCTGATTGGGAAGGATTTGTACATGAAGCCTGGTTCATCGTGTTTCTACAAAGGTAGAAAAAAGCTAACTGTTCTGCCCAACAATCATATGTCTCGACCACTTTGCTTCAATTGTAAGAAGCGATGTCCATACAAAATAGTTTTGTTGTATTATCGACTAATATTTTGTTCCACAATTTGTATTCGTGTCAATGGGTGACCAAATAACTCTTGTTGGAAGAAGTATTATTGAATTTCTGTGCTATTGTGTCGCTGTACTAGTCAAACATTGATCTATTCAAAATTGATATGTGATGTTTGCATGAAAATTTTAGCTGAAAGAAGCATTTTTCCTTGCATCAGTGGTGATTCCTGAAACGAGTTTTCATCAGATGATGCAAAATGTGCTTATAAAACCGTTTTAATTGGTTCCATTTTTGTGTATGTAAAATAGCCATTTCTTTCTTTTGGATTGATCTACAGAAATGTAGATTTTGGTTTGCAAACTGGGAGGGTAAGTAAGTTATGTGTTTCATCTTGTTAATTAAGACATGAAAGTTAAAAAAATCTAGTTAGGAACCTCAGTTATACATCGTTCCTGCTGCATTACAATTTGTCTTTCTTACAGAAGTCCTCCACTCAAAGAATCTACAGCATTTGCATAAAGGGTCGGTAAGCGAGTACTGCCTTAGATTGTTTACCTCATACCAAGAGTTCAATGACTCAAGGTTCTTGTCTGTCCCTGAAAACGCCACCTGAATTCCAATGTTGCAATTAGCGTCACCTCCATTAGCCTTGCACTTTGATGTTGGAACTGCACAATCCGTCCCATTCAGACACACAGAAGAAGATGCTCCTTTGCACGAATCGCATCCAAAGCTCTTCCAGAACAGATTCTGCAACACTCCCTTCTGAAATTCCATTACCTACCATACATTTTTTCAATTCAGAGATTCAAATTCTCTTATTCTTATGTTGTTGTTTCGAAAGGGTTTAAGGTTAGTAATCATTACAAGAGTGAAAGATGTGATTGTGTTGCTTCCATCTGCGACCTTCACAGGATAAGATCTTGCTGCGTATTTCGAGCCTGCGAATCCAACCATGTATCCTCCTGCTTCACTCTTTTCACAAGACAACAACATCACAAATAAGCTTTTTAACTTCTTGAAACTTTGTGATTATGTCCCATTGAGATTTACATACATAAGCTAAAGAGAGACTTACCGGTTTAAACTTACTTGTATCGATAGAGAGAAGAGACATCTCATCAACCTTAGGTCTAAAAAGCGCGAGCTGTGCCATCTTCGCAGCTAAACCGAGACGTGAATCACAAGGGGAGAGCTGGACTTGGTCAAGGAAAAAAGCTTCTTTGCTTGAGATGGCAACACCAATGGTGAAACCATCTCCTTTGCTTATCTGAGTGTCTGAACATGGACTGTACACCGCGTTATTGTCCGATGCTCCAACCAAAACATCCAACATCATGATCATCATGGTTATGGTGATGATCTTTCCTATGATTGTTAATTCCACCATTCCAATAGCTAATGAGATCTTCGTATATCTTTTGTTTTCTTCTTCCCTAAGAAAACACTATGCACACGTGCATCAACAACGAGGAATGGTATGCGTATAAAGAGCTTTGACTGACGACGTACCTTCCAAATCAAGAATATATAGAGATATTTTGATGAAGAATGAATGAAGATTGTTTCCAGGGGGAGTCTTTCTGGGTTTAGGATCCTTCAAAAGGAAATGAAATCATGGGAGTTAAAACGCGGCAAACGGTTATTTCGGCTGTAAAAATGGATCTTTTGTCTCCCAAAATAGTTATTTTCTTATTAACAAAAAACGTAATTGGTGTTTTTCCTATTAAACAAACAATTTTTTATTAGTATTATGTTTGATCACATTTTGAACTACAAAGTTACGATTGACTTTGACTAACTGGTTACATTGTTTTAATTAAAATGGATTCACCGAATGTATTTGTAGAATTGATTCTTTTGTGCACGTCTTTTTGGTGAGATTGAGATTTACTTTATGGCCTGATGTGCTTGAAACATCAATGACAGAAGTTATAGTCAACGGAACCAGACACGATGATCTCAATACTACTACTAAACTGAGGAAGAAAGTCGCAAGCTGTGTTTTTATTTATCACCGTTGCATCAAAATTTTCAAACTCCAAAAGGCCAAAACAAAAGAGGCAATGTAGCCGTACAAACCTTTTTCCCAACCAAGTCAGAACAAAGAATTCGGTTTTTTAATAATCATAAATGATCCAGCAACAACACAACACAATCTGTTTCCTTGTTTACCTCTACATGTGGTTAATGTAATAATAATAGTAATACCCATAATCTAAGTATGGTGACACACTTCCATATGCTTTCCAAAACTTTTGCAGAACAGAATGATCTCTTCTGCTGCTCTCCAATAATCTTCTAATCGATTCCATGACATTCTGCAAAGAAAGCAACATATTCTGTAAGTAATCCGACAAAAAATGAGCAGAAGTAAGCAGCCTGAACAAATGGGTTTAAGGTGTTTTCTTCGTTAGTTGCAAATACTTTCATTCTCTACTTCTCGCAAACAAAACTAAAACCACACGCACACTGTTTTGGATCCAAACTCGAGGAGAAACACAATATCACTTTTGGACCAAATTTTTGTTAGACTCTAATTGCCAACATCCAACAAGTTTTACTCATTTTATACCACCTAATTGCAAAAACTGTAGCCTCTTTAAACAGTGTTGTCCTCTTTCAAACAATTTCGATCCTAATCAATTACAAAGCAACCAAGAGACAAGTAACAAATATTCCAGAAAAGGTTAATCCTTTAACATTCTGATTTCATAAACTTCCACTTAAATCAGGACTCTTAAAAACTGGCTAATTCGGATAGACAGAACCAGACAAACCTAAAACCGCACACACACCGTTTTGGATCCAAACTCGAGGAGAAAACAGAACATCACTTTCCGACCAAATTTTGGTAAGACTCTGAAGTTACTAACATCCAACAACTCAACTCAATTTATACACAACCTAATTGCAAAAACGGTGTATCCTCTTTAACCAGTGTTTGCCCTCTTTAAAACACACAAGATCCTCATCAAATCCAAAGCAACAAAAAACATTCAAGATCTTTACATTGCTCAAGATCCTCACCAAATCCAAAGCAACAAAAAAATATTCCAGAAAAGGAAGCAAATTTCTTAAACCTTTGACATTCTGATTCCATAAACTTCCACTTAGAGTAGGATTCATTAATGTCTTTATAAAACTCAAGAAAGTAGATAGCTTTTAGCTTCTTCAAGCTCAAACACAACAAGAACCTCAAGCATGAAAACAACTAAAATCCCATTAAAGTTTCCTACTTTAACAAACAATTTCAAAAACCCAATTTCCACAAAGCAAAAAAGTATTGATTTTGAAATCAGATTTTGAGATTTGGGAGACTTTTTCACCTCACGCGACGGCGATAGGCTGGCTACTCTTAGGTTCGTTATTCTTCTTGGTATCGTTTTGAAAATCCTCCATATTGTAGATAACTGTGATATAGAGAGAGCAACTTGGGCAATTGGCGATCTCCTCGCCGAGACGGAGATCCTCTTTGGTAATCTGGAACAAATCGCCACATGGGCAAGGATACGTGTACGCTTGAATCTCTTCGTTCCACTCCATATCTTCTATCTCCACATCATCGTACGACATCGTTAAACCCTAGCCGGAAGTTTTCGAAAAACCCTTGTGTTTTTGGTTTGTTCGCCGGCGGGAATTAGGGCACAGCGTATGTCTGAGCTCCGCCGCTGCGTTTAATGTATCTATTCGAAGTTGTGATGACCGAGAGTTATATATTTTTATAGTGTTTTTATTTAGTCCATGAACTTTATGAATTAGTAGAAACGATCTGAAACTTTTTAAATTACATTTTAATCCACAGAAATCAATTGATCAAATTGTTTTAATTTTACACAAATGAATCTTGGTTTTTATATCATAATAACAAGTCTTTGTTATTATTAATATTTTTTATAATTTTATTTTCCAGTGTATTACTGGAATTAAAATATTTTTTTGATAAAATATATTTAAAATAATTAACAATAAAAAGTTTATAAATAGTATAATATTTTAAATAATGTTATATATGAACTATGATATAAATTTAACCTTCTGTTATATCTAAATTTCAAAATATTTTATATATTAACTGAATCTAAAAAATATTAATTGAGTTGAACAAAGTAATCAGAAAATGTTGAAACTTTGAAATGTACATTTTACATATAAAATTACATTAAGCAATGATTTATTGTGTTGAAAAATTTAATACATTATATAGAATAAGTTAGTGTTTTTCCAATTAAAGTTTGGTTAAGAAAGCTAAATTTTTAAGTTGAACTATTAATATTAATGTATGCGATGTAGGGTTATGAGACATTATATAAAATTTTATAAATATTTCCAAAATTTATAAGTTAAGATAAATTTTTATAACCAAAAATTGCACCAGTTCATATTTGAAAGAAAAAATGTTGTTAAATTATATAATAGTTTTGAAATATGTTGGTAAGTAGAGAATGTTTAACAGTATCTGCCACTTTCATCAATCAATAATGTCAATATAAAGATTAATTAACAAAACGCGGAATAAGAGTAGAGTCATTCTTTTTCATAAGCTTTCATATGTCATATTATTGAACATTATTCTATGTTGAAAACAAAACATTTTCAAATAACATAAGAATCACTGAGTAAACCCAAATAAATACTGTAAAATAATAGTTTATTATTCGTCGTCTTTTTTTTGTTGTCAACTCATTTTATCTTTCATTTTTCAATAAAATCTAATATTTCTTCAACATTTAAATGTTTTTGAAACACTTCAAGAATCAACAAGTAATCAGTTATACTTCTATAACTTTGTTATTTTATTCTTTTAACAACTGTAATTTCTTACCAATGTATTCAAACGTCATATTAGAAGTTATTCCCTTAATATATGTGAAGCATATGTGTCTATAATTAATATGTTTAAGGCGTGAAATAGATTCAGTGGATTCACATCGTATCTTATTTTCTCTATACTTTTGCCATGAACGTGGTATATCGCACCTGATCACATAGTTTGCATATATCAATTGAGTGGAGGAAAGTATATGGGAAAATGT
The DNA here is from genome assembly GCA_900406495.1 of Sisymbrium altissimum. Lineage (NCBI taxonomy): Eukaryota > Viridiplantae > Streptophyta > Magnoliopsida > Brassicales > Brassicaceae > Sisymbrium > Sisymbrium altissimum. The sequence goes on from OVBI01001549.1 coordinate 14,768, forward strand.
AGATATTCGAGAAACAGATTCTATATAGTTAATGTTATAATAAAAAAACACAATAAGCAATAACTTAATGTTTTTAAAAATTTAATTCATTGCATAGAATACATTAGTATTTCTCGTGATCATATTATGTGTATATGTCATTTGAGTCAAGAAATGTAGATGAGAAAATATTGAACTTCATACTTAATGTTCTAAAAAAATATATTTAGCAATGATTTAATGTTTTGAAAACTTAATGCATTATATTAATTTTTCTCCTAATGAGAAAACCAATTGAATTTGGTTAATAAAACCAAACTTGGGGTTAAATAATTAATATTAATCTATGAGATTGATAATGAACTTAAGATTATGAGACAATATATAAAAATTTATTAATCTTTCTAAAATTTATAAGTTGAGGTATATTTCTATGACTTAAACTCACATAAGTCCATACATGAAAGTAAAAAAGTTGTTAAATCATATAATATTTGTATAATATGTTGGTAAGTAGGGAGTATTTATTAATATTTGATACTTTTATCAATCACATCTGCAACTTCTAAATAAGTGTCAAAGTTAATATCAAACTCACATGAGAAAAAAATCCATCAATAACATTTCTATATTTTACAGTCAAAAAATTAGTTTAATTATTATTGATTTTTTTTTTTGTAAAAAAATGTTCAAGTGACCTCGACATTAATCCATTATATAAAAATTTATAAATGTTTATAATTCCACACGGTTAGAGAGTTATTGCCAAAATACTGAACGATTCCGAGAAAAACAATCCAAAAAGCGGTTTCCGGCGATTACCTTTGGCAGAACTCGATGAAGGGACGACTGATCTTGATGATGGCTGAGGAGCAACGGCGGTTTCACTTTCCGGCGGATTGATTTCTGCAGGGATTTCCTTTTAGGGTTTTATGACACAAAATAAAGGAGATAAGACTTTTATATTAAAAAAGGAAGGAATACCTAGGGTTTTATCATTTCCTGTTGGGTCTTACTGGGTCTGCGGATCTGGTCTATAACCAAAATTGCACCAGTCTATATTTGAAAGAAAAATACTGTTAAATCATTTAATAATTATAGAATATGTTAGTAAGTAGAGAGTGTTTATCAGTATCTGTTACTTTCATCAATCAATAATATCAAGATAAATATTGAGTGAACAAAATGAGTAATAAGAGAACTATTATTTTTCCTAAAATTTCATATGTTATTTTATTGAACATTTTTCTATGTTGAACACAAAACATCTTCAAATAATATAAAGAATCACCGAATAAATACCATAAAAAATAGTTTATTATTCGTCATCTTCTTTTTTTCTTTATCAACTCATGTTATATCTCATTTTTCAATCAAAACTAACATTTATTACACATTTAAATATTTTTGAAACACTTTAAGAATCAAAAAAGCAATTAGTTATACTTCTATGGATTTGTTATTTTGTTCTTTTAACAACTGTAATTTTTTACCAAAGTCTTCAAACTTTAATATTAAAAGTTATTCTCTTAGTATCTGTTTTCACATATGAACATGTGTTGATGATGTGTTTAGACGATGAAATGGATTTAATAGATTTGCACAGTAACTTATTTGTCATACTCTTGCCATAAGATACCATGCACTAAAACCTAAAATCATATCAGCTCTATATAAAAGAAAAATGTTGTTAAATCATATTATAATTGTGTAATATATTGGTAAGTGGAAATATTTATTATGATCTGTTACTTTTATCAATCACATGTGAAACTTCCAAACGAATACCAAAGTTAATATCAAAATTAATCTTAAACTCACATAAAAAATAATTCATGTTAGATTTTTATTGATATTCCTTTTCTAATTTGTCTCTCATCTTTAGACGTATTAATCTTATCCATGTAACATGTAAAAATAACAATTTTCACAATTTCTGATAAAACTTTACGAATTATTGAGCACTGCATATATTATTTACATAGAATTAAACAAAAACATTGCAAATATTTTTTGTTATTAAAAGTATGTATGTCGATATTTCAGGATTTTAATTTTATTATACAGCTTTTCTTTTTCCTTATAATTTCGCTATATCCCATGATCCGATCCTTCTACTTCCATTTTAGTTTATTAAATATTCATTAACTTCTTAATTCACATTTACTTTATAACTTTCGTTTTTTTCCAATTAGCCCTCATCTTTATATATATTCATAACTTTGTCCGTATAGTTTTGTTTTTTGTTTTCTTTTTCTTTTTCTTTCTTATAGTTGAGAAATAAAAACAACCGAAGAATTTTGTGAGAAGAAGAAAAGAAAAAGAAGAGATGCAAAATCGGCCACCGTCGTCGTCGCCGCCGTTACAATCGCCACCGTTTCCAAAGCATCAATTGACTTGATATGATGCAAGGCTTCCACCACCAGCAGCAACAGCAGCTGATTTCTCTGCTCTCCGCAGCTTTACCAACTAACCCTCCCACCGCTTCTCCTCTTCCCTCTTCTTCCTCTGAACCCATCGCTTCTCCATCAACCTCTGCTGGTAGTAACAATGCTTCATCTCCGTTCAAAACCAAAAAGACCAAAAAGACCAAAAAGAAACTTGCTTCACTTCCTTTGGGACAAAGGGATAGTAAATCGGACAAGAACATCGATTCGGGTCGTCTCGCTGCATTGAAGTCTCTCCACAGAGCAATCACTTACCCTCCCAACTCCATTCTCATCGCACATTCAGCTTCCTTTCTTTGTTCTGGTCTCTGGCAACTTCTCTCCGACAAGTAATCCAATCACCTCTCTTTCGAGTTTCATTAGTTATATCCATTCACTGTTAAAGTCTGAAGCTTTTGAATCTCTGTTTTCGTTCTCCGAGTTAAAGTCTGAAGCTTTTGAGTCTCTGTTTTCTTTCTCCGAGTTAAAGTCTAAAGCTTTTGAATCTCTCTGTTGTGTGTGTAGGTCTTATGATGTGAGGCATGCTAGTGTTTCTGCATATGGAGCGCTTTGTGCTATTGTGTGTTCTATTCCTGTAGAATTCATTGGAAGACAGAACCTTTTGATGCTGGTTGATAGCTTCATTGATTGGGCATTGCCGTTGATTAGGGATGTTAGTGTTCGAGAGGGGAGTACTGTACTTGCACTTGAAGGTATCAGAGAGTTTCTTTCCGTTGGGGATGTTAATGTGATAGATAGGTATGCTTTGCCGATCCTTGACGCGTGCAAGTCGCTTCTTGAAGATGAGAGAACTTCTATACCTTTGTTGAATCAGGCTCTGGGTGTTCTTTTGTTGATCTCTTCAAAGTTTTATATTTTGTTCCACCCTCACTTTCTTGATATTGTTGATATGTTGCTTGGTTGGGCATTGTTACAAGACCAAGCTGACTCTGATAGGCAGATTGTCTTGGATAGCTTCTTGCAGTTTCAGAAACATTGGGTAGATAATTTAGACTTCTCAGTTGGATTGTTATCGAAGTTTCTTGGTGACATGGATGTATTGCTTAGTGATGGTAGTGAAGGAACTCCGGAACAGTTTCACAGGTTGCTTGCTTTGCTTTCTTGTTTCTTAGCAATTATGCGGTCCACTGCTTCTGGATTATTAGAGAACAATCTGCTTGATAAGATGGACGAACCTCTCAGCGAAATGATTCCTCGGCTATTGGGTTTCTTATCTGCCATGGGGCAGAGGTTTGGATGGGCAAAATGGATTGAAGATCTATGGAAGTGTTTGACCCTTCTGGCAGAAATATTGCGCGAGAAGTTTTCGACATACTATTATCTTTGTCTTGAAATGTTATTCAAGAGCTTAGAACAGAATGATGCTGTTAATTCTGCGGTTCATGGGAAGATGACAGCTTCTCAGATTCATGGGACCTTGAAAATTAATCTTCAGTTACTGTCTCTACAGAAGCAAGGCCTCCTCTCATCATGTGTGCCGAAGTTGCTCTGCTTTGAATCTCCAATATCTCAGTTGCGATTGCACCCAAATCGTTTAGTTACATCAGGCTCTTCTGACACATACATATTCTTGCTTCAGCATGAGAGCGAAGAAATTGTTCAACAGGCGATGGAATTATTGATGAACGAACTTGAGTTGTTGAAGACTGTACTTGTGGACTCATCGGGAAGCCAAAACAAGACTTTTGATGTTACAGCTTATGAATCCTTTTCAAAAAACGACCTTTTGGCAATGATTAACTTTGATATGAAGGTTCTTCTTTCCTGTGTTTCTCTTGGAGGGAGAAAAAGTTTGAGTGACGTACCCAAACTTGCCGTGTTGTATCTTAAGAGGTCAGAGAAGTTAATTTCCTTTGTTTTTGAAAAGCTAAATCCTTCTGAGTCATATATTGATGCATGTCCAGAGTTGCAAGTCAGCATTATGAGGATGTTAGAGTGTTTAGCTGCAGTTGAGCTCCTTAGCAACTGTTCCATGCTAATTCAGCCTGACAGCAAGGTTCTTAAAGAAACGAATCATGGGAAGACACCATTAAAGTGTACATTTTATACCATGGTAATTGAGCATTTAAGGAAATACAGCTTAATCATGGTTAAAGCTCTTAGTTTTTCATCCCCTCTTGATGTAAAACTAGTTTCGCTTGAATGGATTCAGAAGTTCTGTGAGAATTTGATTGCAATATCGAAGAATCTGAATATGGATGCTTACTTCTGCGAAACATTTCCATACGCTGGTGCAGTTAGAGATATAATTATGGCGGTTTTAGATGCAGCATTTGATAGTGAACCAAGAGTGAGGAGTCGGTCTGCGAAGGTTTTAGAGTTGCTCCTGGTGGTAAAGCTGATACACCCAATTTATTTCTACTCCCTGGCTGAGATCCTCCTCGAAAAGCTTGGAGATCCAGATACGAGTATAAAGAATGCATTCATTAAGTTGCTTTCCCATCTCTTGCCAGTTACCCAGTATGTTTGTGGCCTGCATAGTGAGGTAGAACATATGGTTCTTAGGCCTCAAGTTCTTATGCTAGGAAACGGTTACTTGCACTGGAAGCAAGTCATTGCACTGAAGCAACCGGACCATCATTTTCAGTCGCAGCAACTAGTTTCTGTCTTGAATTATGTTTCCCAGAGATGGAAAGTTCCTTTTTCTTCTTGGATCCAAGGGCTTATAAATGCTTTCCAGGGATCAAAGGATACTGGTGTTGCGGCCCCTGATGAAAATCTGATTAAGAATGGGTGGTTGGTTATAAAAGCTGAGAAAAGCTCGATCGAAAGAATCTGCTTGGCAAATAACCTGGCAGGCGCTTGGTGGGCTGTGCATGAAGCTGCTAGGTTTTGTGTTAGCACACGTCTCCGTACTAACTTTGGCGGTCCTACTCAAACTTTTGCAGTCCTAGAGCGAATGCTTTTAGACATCACAACTGTACTGCAGGTTGATAGCGAGCAAAATGTTGTTGGCTCTTCTGGTGCCCATCTGTTACCAATGAGGTTACTGTTGGATTTTGTGGAGGCGTTGAAAAAAAACGTGTACAATGCGTATGAGGGAACTGCTGTTTTATCCTCAGCGCCTCAACAAAGTGTCCTGTTTTTCCGAGCCAACCGGAAAGTTTGCGAAGAATGGTTTTCTCGTATATCCGAACCAATGATGAATGCTGGTATATCACTCCAGTCTCACGATGCTACGGTTGAGTATTGCACATTGCGGCTTGAAGAGCTAAAGAGTCGTGCAGCAGTAGTGAAGAAAGAAAAGCCTAAAGTGAAGGCTGTTGAAAATGTTCACAAGACTGGATCTCGGATATCTTCAGACATCTCAGGGATTTTACGGAAAATGTCATTGGCTTTGAGTCAGAATCATGATACACATGCTCTGCTTGGCGTAAACAAATGGGTATCAATGAATTTAGCTCCTTTGGTCGCAGAAGAAAGCGACATTCAGAAGCAGAGTGGTGAATTAGTGTTGTTTCCATGGATCACAGGGTTGATTTATCAGTCAGATGGACGGTACGAGAAAGCGGCTGCGTATTTTGCTCATTTATTAGAGGAAGAGGACTGTCTCAGCTCTATGGGTTCTGATGACATTCAGTTTGTGATTGAACGGATAATTGAGAGTTATACTGCTTTATCTGATTGGAAATCTCTAGATTCCTGGCTTTCAGAGTTGCAGGCGCTTCGCGCAAGGCATGCGGGCAAAAGCTTTTCAGGTTCGTTGACTGCTGCTGGTAATGAAATGAACGCAATACGGGCCGTGGCACGCTTCGATGAAGGTGATATTCAGGCGGCATGGGCGTGTCTTGATTTAACGCCTAAAACTAGTTCTGAGCCGTCACTTAACCCAAAGATGGCCTTGCAAAGAAGTGAACAGATGCTTCTGCAGGCAATGCTTTTCCAAGCTGAAGGAAATGCCCAAAAGGTTTCACATACCTTACAGAAGGCCCGATCAATGCTAGATGAAACTTCACTAGCTCTGTCATTTGATGGATTATCTGAGACAGCACCATATGCCACACAGTTGCATTGCCTCTTTGCTTTTGAAGAGAGTTATCAGCTGAGAGACAGTGAACCTAAACAGAAACACAGTAATATGATGTTAAGCTCTTGCGTCTGGTCAATGCAGTCCATGATCAATAGAATTCATCGTGATTGCAGCCCTTGGTTAAAAGTTCTACGAATTTATCGGACAATTTCGCCGACAGCCTGGGTTACTCTGAAGCTTTGCATGGACTTGTTTGGATTTGCCCGGAAGCAAGGAAATTTCTTGCTTGCGAATCATCTTAAAGACTATTTGAATGATCATGTATCCAGTTGTGATGAGGTTAAGCTACGTGACTTTCTTATATCAGATTTGCAGTACCAGAGAACCCTGCTGATGTATGAAGAAAACAAAGTTCAAGATGCCGTTGTGGATCTTTGGTCGTTTGTACAGCCAGAGGTAACTGCGTTAGATCCAGTATGTTTGGATGCTGGTGTGGCATTTTTAAAGGCAAAAGCATGCTTAAAACTTGCAACTTGGCTCAAAGGGGATACTAGTTCTCCGGATTTGGAAAATGCCGTCCTTAAAATGTCAACAGATTTTAACAGAACTGAGATTCCTTCATCTGTAAGTAGCGAGCCTCTGTTACACGAGAGCTCAAAACCAAGCATAAAGGTTATTTGTGAGGAGATGATTGGCACGGTTACAAAAGTGTCCACCCAAATTTGTGCTGCAATGGGAAAATCATGGATTGCATATGCTTCTTGGTGTTTTCGTCAGGCAACAGATTCTTTTAGCAAATCTAATGAGTCCATCCTCCACTCGTCCTCATTTTCAAGCATTCTTGCTCAAGAGCTCCAACCCGGAAGGTTTCACTTGACTGAAGGTGAGACTGAATCCGTGGAGTCTATTGTTATGCAGCTTCTTCAGAAGGATGATTCGAAGGATCTGACAAACACTGAGCAAGATGTAAACCATCATACAACTACTGCAGACCATTCGGACGCGAAAAAGAAAGCATTGCAGCAGCAAGTGACTGAAACGATAGAAAATGCCGCTGCAGCTCCTGGTGGAGAAGATTGTGACTGGGATAGTCTCTCTGTTCATCTAGCTTCTCAATTAACTGATTTGCTGCTACGCGCAACGGAAAACGTGGAAGATACTGATATAGCACCTCTAGTTAAAAGGCTGGTTGAAGTTTGGTGGTCGCTGAGAAAAAGAAGGGTATCTCTCTTTGGGCATTCCGCGCTTGGTTTCACACAGTACCTTCGTTATTCGTCAAAAAATCTGCACTCTAGTGAGTTTACAGGTGTAGACTATGATCCACTCAACAAAAAAACCGGTAGCCATACGTTAAGATCAACACTGTATATTTTGCACATCCTTCTGAACTACGGAGTGGAGTTAAAAGATACGCTGAGACATGCTCTCTCGATGGTTCCCTTGGAGCCTTGGCAGGTGAGAAGCTCTCTCCCTTATTTTTCTGTGTCTGTGCTCTAATCGAATTTCTAATATTTCTGGTAACAATATTGAACAGGAAGTTACACCTCAACTTTTTGCTCGGTTGAGCTCTCACCCGGATGAGGTAGTTCGGAAAGAAATAGAAGGCTTACTGATAATGCTAGCGAAGTTGTGTCCCTGGTCCATAGTGTATCCAACACTTGTCGACGTGAATGCTTGTGACGAGAAACCTTCTGAGGAGCTGTTGCACGTAAAGGCCTGTCTGGTAAGATTTACCTTCAACTTCATTCTAAGTGTAGCACTTGTCACATGGAAATTGCAAGCTAAAGCTACCAAATTTCGCCTGCGCTGAATTTCCTGATTTTACACATGTCAAACATGGTGATTGTCTTCTCCTAAGGAACAACATCCCGAATCCTTAGCTGTTTTCAATGCCTTAATGTTTTGTTTTTACAATTTTACAGTATGCAGATTGTCATAAAATCTGTTTTTTAACTTCTCGTTTAATCTGAAACTTGTTTTGATAGGATTGCAACAACTCATATGTGCTTTTGATGTTCCTATGCAGACTGAACTATATCCAAGATTAATCCAGGATGTGCAGCTTATGCTTAGTGAACTTGGGAATATGACTGTCCTTTGGGAGGAACTTTGGCTCAGCACACTGCAAGATCTCCACATGGGTAGGCTTAAATTTCTAGCTTATGATTTTAGGTCCATTGATTACAGTACATTAATTTATCATTTGATATGGACCCCCTAGCTCCTCTTATCTAAGTGACCTTCGATATGCAATAGACGACTTCTTCAGGTGCAACATATGTCTATTATATCTAGAATAGGCTGAATATACTAGATCATGACTATAGTGCCAACTGAGCAACCTACAATGAGTCGAATAGAGTGTCTATTAGTGGTGCAATAGGGGAAGCAACATAATGTGTAGATTCATTCTGGTAATTAGTGACGGTTTGGATTGGGTATTAGGGTTGGGAGTCGGGGAACTCATTTGAAACAAGTTCGTCTGAAGGTGTACATTGGTTCAGATGAAGAAGTAGAGGAGGGTTCTATCATAATCGTTCAAGTAGCCTTAACAAATTTATGAATGCCCCTTCAAAATAAAGTCTTTTTGGTGAAGATATTATATAGAGTTCTAAAGGTGTCATTTAAAAAGAAAAAACTTTCTTGCATTAAGCTAAAAAAAGTAATTTTAACCTCTAATATTGTGTTTGGTTCAATTTCGTATGGTGTTTCGAAATCACTTTTTTTTTTTTTAAAGCTGAGGAAAGTAGATTTGATTTTAACTTTTTATTTTTATTTTTCAGATGTAATAAGGCGGATAAACCTGCTGAAAGAAGAGGCTGCTCGTGTTTCAGAAAATGTTACTCTAAGCCAGACTGAGAAGAACGAGATAAATGCTGCAAGATATTCTGCCATGATGGCCCCTATTGTCGTTGCATTGGAACGTCGCTTGGCGTCAACCTCTAGGAAGCCTGAAACACCTCATGAGGTTTGGTTCTATGAGGAGTACATAGAACGTATAAAATCAGCAATCCTGACATTTAAAACTCCTCCCTTGACTGCTTCTCTGGGGGAAGTTTGGCGTCCGTTTGATAGTATTGCTGCGTCTTTGGCTTCTCATCAAAAGAAGTCATCGATATCTTTAAAGGAAGTTGCTCCTAATTTGTCTTTGTTATCATCATGTAACATTCCAATGCCTGGTCTGGAGAAGCAGCCCACCTTGTCTGAATCTGACCCTTCACTCCAGGGAATAGTCACAGTTTCTTCTCTTTCAGATCATGTGACTATTCTTCCAACCAAGACACGACCTAAAAAGCTAATTATGTTTGGCTCGGATGGAAAGAAATATATTTACCTCTTAAAAGGGAGGGAAGACTTGCGCCTTGACGCTAGAATTATGCAATTGCTTCAGGCAATTAACACTTTCTTCTGCTCCTCTCGAGCTACAGATGGTGGTACTATTGGCATTCGCTATTATTCCGTCACTCCGATTAGTGGCAGAGCTGGTCTAATCCAATGGGTAGACAATGTTATAAGCATATATAGCATTTTCAGGTCCTGGCAGACACGTGCCAAGCTTGCCCAAATGCCGCCATCAGCTCCTGGTAGTGCAAAAAGTCCAGATCTACCTCCTGTTCCTCGACCAAGTGATATGTTTTACGGGAAAATGATCCCGGCCCTCAAGGAGAAAGGGATAAGAAGAGTGATTTCACGAAGAGACTGGCCTCATGATGTTAAGCGTCAAGTACTATTGGATCTTATGAAGGAGGTGCCAAAACAACTATTGCACCGGGAACTATGGTGTGCTAGTGAAGGGTTCAAAGCCTTCACAACAAAGTTTAGAAGGTATTTTCGAAGAAATTATATAACACACACTCTACTGTTTTAACAATATCCCTGGAAAACTCTTGTTAACACCGCAGGCCCTTTCCTGACTAGTTGAATAAGGAATAAAAAAGAATTTCTCTTCATTTAGAAGAGTATGAAATGATCACTTTTTTTCTTTAAGGCATTATCGGTTTGAGAAACATTAGGAGATTATAATTTGATTTGGGAACGTTGTCTGATTGCCTTTAAATGGCCTTGATTGCTAAGGTATGAATTATTAGGATTAAATTGTTCAAAAGTGGCTATAATAGATCAGATCTGGTATTTAAGTCCCATGGTTTCTTATGCTGCTGTGATATCAGACATAATCACATATTCACTTTGGTTATTCTGGTAATTTGAAAATAAAGTTCAGAAATTTTCTGATTTACAGGTACTCTGGTAGTGTTGCAGCGATGAGTATAGTTGGTCACATGCTTGGCCTTGGGGACAGACACTTGGATAACATTCTCATGGACTTCTGCAGCGGGGATGTGGTCCATATAGATTACAATGTCTGTTTTGATAAAGGGCAACGGCTTGAAGTTCCTGAGATAGTACCATTTCGGCTAACCCAGACAATGGAAGCTGCACTAGGGTTGACAGGTGTTGAAGGCATATTTAGAGCAAATTGTGAAGCTGTTCTTGGTGTTCTAAGGCAAAACAAAGACATACTCTTGATGTTGATGGAGGTTTTTGTTTGGGACCCCCTTGTTGAGTGGACCCGAGGAAACTCCCATGATGATGCTGCCATTGGTGGTGAGGAAAGAAAAGATATGGAGGTCGCCGTGAGCTTGAGCTTGTTTTCATCAAGGGTGCAAGAAATCCGTGTTCGGTTGCAGGTAAGCAGTCATTGCACTAAAGCAGACATAATACATCATAATTGTTTCCGTTCTTGTTTATGTTCAGCAGTCACTTATTTCACAATACATGCTTTCTCCTGGAAATCTTGATTCTGGTAGAATTAGCATTAGGTGCCACTTACTATGACAGAGTAAGCTTGATTTACTTGCATACTCTAACTATACTGGTTTTACTTTTTCTTTTCAGGAGCACCATGATCTCTTACTGACTACATTACCAGTTGTTGAATTGTCTCTGGAGGTTAGATGGTTTCTTTCAGTGTCTATGTATTAATATTAGACACGTTTACTAGCTTAATGATGGTGAAATTTTGTGTTTCAGCGGTTTTCCACGGTGCTGAACCAATATGAAATCGCATCATCTGTTTTTCTTCAAGCTGATCAAGAAAGGTCAAAACTTATTCTGCGTGAGACATCTGCAAAGACAACAGTTGCAGAAGCAGCGTGCAATTCAGAAAACATTCGCGCTTCTTTGGAGATTCAAGCTCAAGAATTTTCTCAAGCAAAAGCCTTGGCCTCTGAAAAAGCTCAAGAAACAGCGGTTTGGATGGAACAGCGTGGAAGGATCCTTGGTGCTTTACGAAGAGATATGATTCCTGAGATTACCGCCCCCACAGTGCTGACGGACATATTGGGTTCTTTGTCTTTGACATCTGCTGTTCTTGTTGCTGGAGTTCGACTGACTGTAGTTCCGGAGCCAACGCAAGCACAATGCAACAATATTGACACAGAAATTTCCCTTCTAGTTAACGACCTCAGTAACGGCCTCTCCTCTGCTTTGACTGCACTTCAAACATATTCTTTGGCTTTGCAAAGAATTTTACCTCTCAACTACCATACAACAAGTCATGTATATGATTGGGCGCAAGTCTTGCAGTTAGCTGCGCATGCTCTGTCTACAGATATCCTTTCTCTTGCCAAAAGACAGGCTGGTGAACAATTTGCAAGAGTTCAGGGGGATGACTCTCAATCTGTCAGGAACTGCTACGATGATCTGTGTCGTAAATTAGAGAAGTATGGAGATGATAAAAAGAAGGTGGAAGGAGAGTATGCTGAACTGGCTGCCTCAATTGGAGTGCGGCCTGAATCAAAGGCCAAGGATCGTCTTTTCTATGGTTTGATTAATAATCTTCAGGACTCCGGAAAGAAAACGTCGAAGGCATTAGATATGTTGCACACATCCATCAGTTCCCTCTATGATGGTTTAAAGGAAAAAGTGCATGATATTTTGAATGCCTCAGTGGAAAGAAAAGAAAGAAACGAAAGCTTTGTATCTGAGTCTAGGAGTCTGAGCTCTACTTTAGGGGCGCAGGTAGAGATGTGTATGATATTAGTGGACTTTCTTAACGAGGTAAAACATTACGCTGGTCAGGAGTTTTCTACTGTGGGAGAAAGTTTGACTGGGTCTGCTCACCATGTTGAAGGGAACTGGGCTTTGATCTTCCACAAAACCTTGCTTTCATCTAACACATTGATTGCACAAATGACAGAAGTTGTTGTTCCTGATGTTTTAAAAACGTGCTTGTTCAATAATTCAGATCTTATGGATGCCTTTGGATTGATCTCACAGATCCGTAGATCCGTAGATACTGCACTGGAGCAGCTCATAGAGATAAAGGTGGAAAGAGATTCATTGGTGGAACTTGAGCAAGACTACTTGAAAAAGGTTGGCCAGATTACTGAGGGGCAGCTAGCTCTTGAAAAAGCAGCTTTAAAAAGCAGGGAACATCTATCCTGGGAAGAGGCTGAGGAATTTGCTTCTCAAGGAGAGGCTTGCCGGACACAGCTTGACCAACTTAATCAATCGTGGGGCCAGAGATTATCATCCCTCGTAAAGAAAGAAGCGCAAGTTAAAAATGCTCTTGTCTCAGCTGAGAGACAGTTTCAGCTGCTCACTAATGCAGATGATTGCAAAAAGCTCAATGATATTAGAAGTCCAGGGATATTGGTTGAATTGGTTAAGCCATTCAGTGAATTGGAACAGCTAGATAAAACGTTATCCTCCCTAAGCAGCTCTGTTTCTATGTCAGATTTGCTCCCTGCTTTTAAGGATCTCCTGAGCTGTGAGCAATCACTATCTGAGAGCATATGGCGTTTCAGAAGCGTACTTAAGGATCATTCCTTCTTCATCTGGAAGGTAGGCATCATATATTCCTTCCTTGATTCATGCATACGTGATGCTGGCCTGTCTGTGGGTCAGACATTGGGATTTGAGCAGCTAATTCTCTTAATGAAGAAGAAGTTTGAGTTCCAACTTCAAGAACGAGTAGATTATTACCTAGCAGGAAGCGTTGCTCCTGCGTTTTTATCTCAGCTGGATAAAGAAAACGAGCGTTTGAAACACTTCTCAGAGGAAAACAGTGTTAAAGGGGATCAAGTCAAACCAGAATATAGTCGTTTGAAACAAGTCCATACAATGCTCGAGGAATATTGCAATGCTCATGAAAGTGCTAGCGCAGCAAAATCAGCAGCATCTCGTATGAAAAAACAAGTTAAGGACATAACTGATGCTCTTCGTCGAACAAGCCTCGATATTGTCCAAATGGAATGGATGAACGACACTGCATTGACCCCTTCACAAAATATTAGGACTACAATGCAACAATCATTTGCCAGTGATGATAACTTACATCCTATTTTCTTAGACATCAGCAGATCCAAATTGCTGGAAACTATACGTGCCGCTATTCCCCAAATCACTAGGTCGATAGAAAGACTACAAGCTTGCGAGAAAAACTCAATCGCAGCTGAAGGACAGCTAGAGAGAGCAATGGGGTGGGCTTGCGGTGGATCTAATTCTGTTGCGGCTGGAAATTCGTCGGCCAAGATGTCTGGTATTCCTCCTGAGTTTCATGACCATTTGTCGAGACGCCGGCAGTTGCTTTGGGATGCTAGAGAGAAGGCATCAAACATTGCCAAAATCTGCATGTCTCTTCTGGAGTTTGAAGCATCAAGAGATGGAATTTTCCGAAATCCGCGTGAGGCTCTTGAGGGTGATGCAAAAATCAGGGGGGACTCCAAAGCATGGCAGAAAATTTATCTGAACTTAGTTGCACGACTGGAGGTTACTTATCAATCCTTCACAAGTAAGTTGCGTGAATCATCTCGATATAAAAAAATGCATGTCTGTACATCTTGCCGGTGTAACACAATTTTTTCAATTAATAATTATATTGCTTGGTTGTACTGTTTTAGATGCTGAACAAGAATGGAAGCTTGCACAAAGCACCTTGGAAGCTGCCACGACTGGCCTATATTCTGCCACAAATGAGCTTTCTATCGCCTCCCTTAAAGCTAAATCTGCGTCAGGTTAGATTTTGCATCCTAATAGCCTACAATTCCCACTTTCTAGAAATTGCATTTGCTTTACTACAGTCTCTGCCTTTCTCAGAGAACAACAGGTTCCCATGCCATATTCTTTGTTTTGATGATCGTGGTTAGGTACTGTTGCTGCATATAACAAATATGATTTGATATCTATATCTTTAATATTACAGGTGATCTCGAAAGTACCATTCTCTCAGTGAGAGATTGCACGCATGAAGTTGGTGGTGCATTATCTTCTTTTATCCGGGCATCAAGAGGCCATACTGCTTTGACCACTGAAACTGGTGCAATGCTCAAAGAGGTATTCCTATGAAGGCAAATCTTAGCTTCAGCTTTTCTGACTCCCTGACTTATCTGAATATGTTGTTGCTAGGATACTGGAAGCTTTTACTTGAAAATTCGAATATATCTCTAATCGTATGAGATACGAATTATCTATACAACTTGTCCTACTAAAGTGAATTCTTACATTCTATCTCTGGAAAACTCAAATGCCACTGACTATATCTAATATGCAATTCTTTCGGTTTAGAGCCAAGTGTAGTATCAGATCTTTGATCCTTAATGTGAGCGCCTAGAACTAGAGGATTTTGTTGTTAGGTCTTGATTTTAAGTAACGATTGTCTTCGTTTCAAGAATGCAATAAATTCAACAGCGAATTCTTGATCTAAACTTTAGGATTCTTTCATTTTGTGAGTACTAGCAAGTTCATGGACTATGAATCTGATTGGCTTTGAAATTTTGATTGGTTTCAATTATTTACGATGGTCTGAGAATTTGGATCTCATGAATTCGCTGGCATATATGTTTACGTATGTGATATATTGTTTGATAAATTGTAGGTTCTCGCAACAACAGGGGATCTGCATGATGTTCATAGTTTGGGAAAGGAGGCAGCCACTTTGCACCGTTCTCTCGTGGATGATCTTTCAAAGGTGTTTACATCTTGCACTTCTGTGCTTATGGTTTAAGACATGTTTTTTATTTTTTATTTTTCTTGCAAGTCACACAACGTAATGCCTTATTGCTTGAATGTATGAACAGGCAAATGCAATCATTGTCCCGCTAGACTCAACTTTGTCAAAGGATAATGTTCTTATTGCTGAAGCTATGACCAAGGACAGCGAGACAAACATTGAAGGTTCGTCCATTCATGGACAAGCTATATATCAATCTTATAGTGCAAAAATTGGAGAGAGCTATCAGAACCTTAAGCCTTTGGTACCATCTATTGCATCTTCGGTGAAGAGTCTATATCCAATGTTAACTAGGCTCGCACAGATTGCAAGTGAACAATCTGAGGTTCAAAGTGATGTTGCTTCTCCTCCAACACAGACACATACTCGAATCACAAGAGGTTAGTCCATCCATCTAAGTGCTTACAATGATCTTTACGTCCGATATTCCCCAAGTATATTGAGAACTTAAGGAGGCTTCTTGCAATGTTAAATGCAGGTAAAAATGCTTATGCACTGTCAGTTCTCAAGTCCATGGAGATGAAGATAGATGGTCGAAACGTTGCTGACAACAAGTACGTTAGATTAACCAACTTGCCAATAAACTCTTATTATTAAAAACTCACATCGGCAAGTGACAAGTCTTGTTACCATTTGTATAGGGAGATTAGTATTACAGAGCAGGTGGGTTATCTAATCAAGCAAGCCACAAGTGTTGATAGCCTCTGCAACATGTATGAAGGTTGGACTCCGTGGATTTAGACAAATGATTTGAATCAGACAAAAGTTTGACCAACAGGTCGCCTCAAAGTCTCGGAGAGATGCCACATCAGGTTATTGCTGACACATTTGGTGTCGCATGATGTTTGCACTCAACCGGTCATTGGTGTTAGAAAGCGGCTCTACCTTTGTGATTGGAACGGGCATGTCTACAAACGGGTTTCAAGCTTCAACGTTGTGGCTGTGTTATCGAGGTATGCTATTTGAAAACTCAAGCAATATATCCATTTCATTTGTAATAAAGAAAGTGTTTTTCTTCAGTTCCGTTTTGGGGTGTGAATTACTCAACTCATCCTCATCTGTTGCTACCACTTTCAGCGCACCAAACACGACCTACAGGTCTTGGAGTCATCAGCAGAACACGGTGAAAGACATCTGTTAGGAGACAGCGTTTTAAACTTTTTGGGGCTTCTTTCGATAGAGCTGAGATCTACTGTTTGCTCCTAACGTTTCAGATGCAGCAGCACGACGTTAAACTCCAATCTCCTCTTGTGTGTACAGTTTCAGTTTGGTGGTTGCTGGTATTAGTTTGCATATTTAATAACCAACACTCTCTATTCTAATAACCCAGATTTGCCAATAAGTATGTCAATATAAATTAATCTTCTTTTCAACAGTTGGATCCCAATTTTCACAGTCTATATGAGGAAAATAACACTCTCAATTGTTGTTAGACCAGAAAATATTCGCGTTTTGAGTTTCAAAACTTGTCAAACTACTTTTGAATGAAACAATTTTCCGACCTAAAAAAATCAAGCACGTAATTTCGACAACTAGGACACAAATGGAATCAACAAGAAATGGATAATAACTGTTGAAAATACTTATCAATCCAAGTCAGCTACAATCATTCAAAGATGAAAGGATTATTAACCAAACTAGTGCCTAGTGGGGCTCGAGAAAAAAGTACAAATAATGGAATAAGATAAGAAGAACATCAGGTTTGGGCCAGACCATATCCAATTGCAACGAACCAGGTCAATCTTATTTTAGGTTATATCTATTCTATACTATATAAAAGTTGAAGCTATAAGCCATTGAGGGCGTCCAATTAAGATTTAAAAAACCCGATTCGATTGGTCCACATCACTGATTTCATTAAACAAAAAATGTTAAATATACAGTCAACAATTTAAATCAAACATGGAAAATTATTATAGTATATTTAAAAAAGTTTTGGTAAATAAATAAATTATGATAAATTACTTAAAAATTAAAAAAAACGAAAGTTATCAAAAAAGGAATAATTAAAAACGAAATTTAGAAGAAATTTATGTCAAAAAACGTTTTAAATAAATTAAAAATACAGAAAAGGAAAATTATGGTAGTATATTTAAAAAATGCTAATTTTCCAAAAAAAATAATATTCTTTTCTAAATAAAATGGAAATTAGTGTTTAAAAAATAAAAATAAAAGAAGA
>OVBI01001550.1:0-32350 GCA_900406495.1 Sisymbrium altissimum
GATGGCTCTAGGATCCCGCTTTTTCGCCCCACATTTTATGGGTGATCATGTACCTCCACATTTGTTGGTGTTCATCCACAACCAAGTAGACAGACAGAAAAACAACAATCAGATATCAAGTCTCTAAAACAAAACATCAAATATTATCTTAAAACATACAACACATAACAACCAAAGCGTTGANATGTATATTACGCGTACAGATCATGCACTAAACGATGCACTGTGTACATCCACATTTAAAGGGTGTACATCCACTTTTAAAGGGTGGTCGTCCACACGTACACATCTCCATAACCTTCTGAAGTGTAATCCCATAGCTGATTATAATGTCAATTACTATTTTAAAACACATAACAAGTCAACAAGCCGGTATCATCCTACTTAAGTTTTTTTTTTAAAAAAACATCATGGATTACAAACAGGTCAACAGTTAGGAATTCCCAAAAAACACCCCATCTCATCCAACAACCTCATAGATACAGTGGCAACACCCATTGCTGGTAGATATCCATAGCGTACTGTTTCCTCAGGTTGTCCACAAGTCTGGAGCTTCATAAACTTAGCAGCCAATGGCCCACAGTCGCCAGTCCTACTGTTGGAATATATACCTTTCAACCTTCTCCATCCAAATGGCTGCAATCCACGACTCTGAATGGCTTTCGATGAACAGAGCATCCTAACCACGTAAGGCAACATCTCTACAACCGGCTTCATGTACTGCGCCACCAAACCATCGTTCTTGTACTGGTTTGAGTCTAGCACGTCTATATTCCACAGCTCCAAATCAATGGCTAACCCTACCCAATGTGCATCATCCCAAATCATTGGGGCATAAATCGTGTCTACATCAGCAACCCACCTTTTCCCGGGAACATTGACAAACTGCTTCATCTTCTCGTCAAAACCAACCAAATCCTTCTTGAAGGCCTTGCTGAATGACCGATACTTCCCCTGCAACTGACTCACAAACATGGGAGACACAAAACAAAGACGCTGATGCGCCAATGTGTCCCGATGCCTTTCCTCCAGGAATGTCATCAAAACTTCCATATGCTGCACAAATAACCACTGATTAACAAAATAATTGTATAAACATACATACATAACAAAACACACAAAGCAAGAAGGTATTATACCAGTGTGGATACCCACTTCTGCTTCGTAGCAAGATCAAGTAGGAAGTTGTTTTTGAATTCATAGCCGGCCCGGGTTAAGTGCCTCCTAAAGACAGATTTTGAGGTACATTTAGAACACATCAAATGTATACAATGCAATGACAATTAAAATATATACTTACACGGTCCCATGCTCGATAAGTGTCTCCCTAAACTTCGCGTACAGGGGGTCCTCTGCTGAAGGAAGAATGTCATCCAAAGAGAAATGTTTTCTTCTACTAAGGAGGGTCCCAAGCTCTTTCTCGGTTTCCGATGGTATGTGCTTCTCTCGCGGCCTGGCGGGTGAGGAATCACTAAGTTCATGAACCTCCTGCTCATCCATAGGCTCGTCATGTTCATCCATGTTGTCATCAACCACATCTTCTGCATTTATCGTGTCCATGGTCACTTTATCTACATCCACACTACCTCTACCCGTGGCGCCATCGACAGAATCAACAGCATCTCGAGCAATTGACATCACCACATCCATCGGCTCCTGCAGAAACTCACCCAACATGCAATCAACCTTATCACACACTTTCTCGATTACAGCACCCTCCGCATTAACCCTCCACACGCGGTCTTGCTCCATCGGAAAGGTAGGGGTCATTTCAAAGTAAGGGACAATGGCCCTTTCGTCATTGACGGAGACGTGTTCTTCGTCCGGCACAAGAACATCCACCGGTTTATTTGACCCATTAACATCTCCGACTTCACCCGATACCGTGTCCTTCTGCACCTGACCACGGTCATCCACAAAAGTGGTATCCCCCCTGTAGCTTCTCTACCATCACCTGCACTGTGTTCATCCCCGAGCTCTGCCACCACCTCCATATCACCTACATCGCATCCACCCTGCTGTAGAAAATGCATGAGTTTTTCCCCAAAATACAAGATTAACCATTTACGCATCAGTTTTTGTCAAACATGAAAAATACCGCAAACAGAAATAATACTGCATCATTTTGGTCACCCTTTTTGTCTCCCACCTCCTCCCGTATCAATTCTTTAGGAATACCAGTGTCCTCTTTAAGACTCATACTCGTCTCTCCAACATCGTGGGAACTAGCCCCCGCTGGAGTCATCACCGAAGGTACGGAGAGAACATCCTTACGGGTTCGTCTCCTCTTACGGCTCAGGCTCTGGCTAAATGAGGCCATCCTCCGAAAAACATGGGACTTTCTCTTCATTGACTCCTTACGATCGATTCGAGATTTTATATCCTTCACATCTTCCCTAATTTCCTCCAAACAATCAAGAATCCACTGAAACTTCTCCTCTAACTGGTCCGACTTATTACTTGCGTCACCCCCAGACATAGGCATCTTGCCTCCTCTACTACTAGTAGGATCAACTCCCACCTCTGCAGACTTCTCCTTTGACTTGCCAACACTGCCCTTCATTCTCAATGGGAAAGACGCTTCTCTTCCAGGCCAAACCTTCTTCTCAAACACATGTCCATCCTTTATCTTCTCTTCCATGTAAATCACTTTCCTATCCCTTATTTCGTCATCCCACTCAGCCTCACCAATATCACCTGTGATAATAACTTGCACAACCAACTGCAGAAAAGGAAAAACAAATGCCCGTTAACTGACCATAAAAACATTACACCATTATGTACAGACATAAGCCCACTTATGTACAACCATAGGGAACTGCCATTATAACACTAGTTGGTCAGACATACGCACATATATCGCCATCCACGGCCTTATCAAACACGCATGCTTGCTACGGACTGGATAACCACATTTACTGGCCACCCAAAACAAAGTTCACTTACATGTGTTCAACATAAGGCAACTACCACAACAACATTTTATAGACAGACATTCCCACATATATTGTCATCCACGCAATTATCACACTCGCACGCTACTAACTGAACATGGACAACCTACATCCAAGGTTTATCCTACATCTCGACACTCAACTCCAGATCCATTACAATACCATGTACAACCACATCCCAACAAACTCACCTTCCTAACAACCCTTATCAATCAATTATCAACCATATAACAGAAGATACATGAGTGACCATCAAAAAGGCAAACCAAAATTAATCTTACCTCGGGGTCGTCTTCAACAACGAAGACGTCGGACATCTGAAAAGACTTCAAAGGGAATTTGCTTCCAGGAAAATCAAATAGAGGGTTCATCCTCTCCCCACCGGCCATCCTACGTAATAGGCCTGGAATAGCCTCGAAGGCAACTAGCTGTAAGGCCTGAGGGAAACCAATGAGTCTCAGTGATTCTTGCTTCAGCTGTTGTCTATACGCATCCACCGGATCTTCGCATTTAACAGCCACTTTCTTGCCAGGTTTCATTGTGCTAATCGTCCAAATAAACGACTCACGACCCCAAGGGAATTCTAGGAAGGCATCAAGGTTTTGTAACATAAGTACATACTTCGGGGTTAGTTTGTGCGTCTGTGCAGAAGCAATTAGAACACCGTCCACGATCAAAAGAAGAACAAGTTTCAAACGCCTCCTACTGGTCATTCCACTGTCTTCTCTCATCAACTCCACTATATCAGCCAGGGTTGCAGTCCGGGGGAGGCCAACAAGGCTGTTCCAATAGGCATCACTTATATCTTTGTGCGTGTATTGCTCATCAGGGTCGTACCCGTCAGGGAAGTCACCACACGGCAGACCGGTTACATAACCAAACTCCACCAAAGAGAAGCGGAATGGACGACCACCAAAAACTGACCAGAGTTCGTATTTTTTCTTCGTCACAAGTTGGCGAATAAGTAAGGAGTGGAGGAGCTTGCAAGAAACAGGGCATCGGACACTAGGCAGATCGAACAACTTCCCAAAACAAGATGCTCGAATCCTCTCTAACTCGGGTGTGCCACGAAGTAGATCTCTCACAATCAATAGAGTGTCCAGTTTGGAGTAAACATTGATCCTTTTACTAGGAAATCGGTCTGTGGCAAACAGTCAGTTAGGTAAACAAAGATCCCAGTTTTTGTCAACGGAAGGACCTCCCTCTGCAAAAAAAAAAAAAATTTACAGCAAAAAAATTACAGTCAACTATAAGCCACTACGCAATTAAACAACACCAAAAGCAACACGAAATCGAAAACCATTACGAAGTTCAGCGACCAAATACCTTCCATCGAAACAAAGAAAAAGAGAATCTCAGCACAATTGCAAGTCAACAAAACCAACACACAACACGACGAGGCGGAGGGGGAGATTTCCAAAATTCCTGTCAAATTTTTTCACTGTTGTCACTGCCACCTTTAGGTTTTCGAAAGGGGAAAATAACAGGATAAGATACCGGGGGAAAAGTCAAACTTCTTTTAATTCTAACGAAACAGGATAAACGGTCAGTCACTCAATTAATTTAGTTACTCTAGCTCGGGGGTAAATTCGGTTTTTCGCAAGTAAAAGTGCCCTCCCTCAGCAAAGTGTCTTAAATGGACACATTGTTTCGGAAAGTGCCTAAATATGTAACCGTCTCATAAATTGAATTGTATGAATATTTGAATGTGTGTTGCAAGATGTAGAGATCGATCCTTATTTATACTACGACATCCTAAGTCCTAAACAGCCTAAGTTTCGATGTGGGATAGCGGTCATTTCCTTTTTCCGACAAGTTTTCCATAAATATTCGAAGAAATTTCTAGAGCCTTCCATAAGTCGGTTTCAGCCCTTGTAGGTCTATCCTTCCAGCTCGGCCCAATTCTATCCCTCGTCTTTTGGTTCAGTGATTTTCTCCGGTTTATATTGGGTTAACATTTCTATTGTCTTTGAGACACGAAACATCGCGATGTTTCGAGAACCTTACGAAAACATCGGTATGTTTACGAAAAGACCCTAAAGATGACGAACGAAGCGAAATGAGACAGAATGGAAGGTTTCAGCCAGCTCGGTTTCCTCTGGTGACAGAATGAACCGAGCTGGCTGCCTCCAAACCCATCATGCTGACCAGCTCGGTATCCAAGATGGGATGAGATCTCCCAATAACTCGTGGGATGCATCCAGTTCGGTATACTGAAGGGTGTCGGGCAACTCGGTATCCAGGAAGGATGATTTGACCGATTTAAATGTAATATGTCAACCAGCTTAGTATCCTGATTGAGGGAAAAACCGAGCTGATTGCTCCATGTTGTCCGTTACGGAGCTGGCTACAATGCCGAGCTTGGGGATGGTATAACTTCCTCATATGAACTCCGTTTGATATGACTCTTCTTCCAGGAGCTTCATAACTGAGTTTAGAACATTTTCCGAGTTGTTGCATGTGCAGAAGCCTTGTGGTTTGGAAGATACACCTCGATCATTGAACGTATGTCCTTTTCAGCTCGGAACTCTTGGAAAGTGTCACCCAGCTCCGTTTTCAGGAAGGGAAGGATAAAACCGAGCTGACAGCATCATGCTAACCATCTTGGTATCAAATAAGGAGGATGATACCGAGCTGAGTGCATCATGACAGCCAGCTCGGTATTCTGGTACCGAGCTGTTCAGATTGACATTCTATGGTACATGTTTGGCAAGACATGCAACCAGCTCGGTATGTCAGTCAGCTCGGTATTATTGGCTACCCAAAATACCGAGCTGGCTGTCCTCCAGGCTTGGTTGGTTGCCTCTTATTCAAAAAATCGTAACTTTCGTCGGTTTATAGGATGAATCGTTCAAAGGATGAAAGGATCGGCCAAACATGCTGATAAGATGCAGCCAGCTTGGTATCGCTGGTAGGTCTTGATACCGATCTGGCTGTCCTTGTTTCGTCCAGCCGATCGTCATATGTTCGATGAGTCACGACTTCATCGGTTTTCCGGAAGAATCATTAAAAGGACGAAAGGATAAACATGATGAAGAGATGCAGCCAGCTCGGTATCATGGGCAGTTCTTGATACCGAGCTGATATCCTTGTTTCGTCCAGCCGATCATCCTTTGTTCGATGAATCGCGACTTCATCGTTTTATCGGAAAAACTCTCGAAAGACAGTATTTCATACTTTTTTTGTAAAGTTATCTATGAAATGGTTCAAAATGAACTCTCTCCGAACTCATATCTAAATATGGAAACTCTTTTTCGATATTCAAATATTTTAATCGTTAATTTCGAAAATGTGGATTTTGACCCCAACAATCACTCGCCATCTCATCATTCCTAGACTGGTCATAACTCTGACTTTCTGAGTTGAATTCATTGACCTCCACATGCAAAACACTCCAACACTGATTGTTTCCCTTCCATTAAATATCCAAAGAGATCTTCATCATCCAAGATATATGTAGGCCTTTTAGGATCCATTGACAGTGAAATGTAGCTCAGATGAAGCTTTGTCGTAGCTTTATCAACCTTAATTTTACTTCGAATTCTACCAACCAATTCAGAATAAGTTATCTCCTCTATCTTCCCTTTCATCACTAAACTACAAACACCACGTTCTTTCCTATTCCATCGTACATCATCTCCAAAGTCCGAATAATATCCACCATAATCAAAACGTATTACGAAACCCTCCATTTGTCTCTTAAAATAATAATAAAGAACATCAGTACGCATGAGTTGTACCAGTAATACTAGTTGTACAAAATATCTCTATGCAGTTATACCAATATTACTAGTAATACCAATCCTACAGTTATACTAATTCTATCAGTTATACCGCCATCTTAGTTATACCGCCATCTTAGTTATACCAGTTGTACCAGTAATACTAATCATACAGTTATACTAGTTGTCTTAGTTATACTAGTATTACCACATCTAACAATTATACTACAGTTCATCGAGTTATACCAATTATACACTCGTTCTTCTATACAATTTCTCTATTTCAATCTATACAATCTATAATTATCAATGTATCCACCCAAATTAACATAGGAAACAAGTTTACTATGTGCATAGAGTATTCATTTATTCTAAAATCTATTACCAATTGAAATTTGGGATCATTCATAAAAAAATTAAAACTACATATCACCTCAAATCGGATTAAGATTCAAGAGTTAAAGAATAAGATGGGAAAGAGAGAAAGAGATAGAGAACGAACCAGTTATTGTCGTTGGAGAAGAAGAAATCCAGAAATCCAGAATACAAAAGTTGGTGAGGTTGGTTTTTGCGATCTAGATCTAGATGACGGAGAAGAGGAAACAATTGGAGTGGGCTCCACTCTCCCCCCAGCTGACGTCCTTTTTTTCTTTTACTTTTTTTTGTTAATGGGATACCTTTATTAAGGGTAATTTCATCTTCACACCCTTAAAGGGTTATGAGTGAATAGTGAGGGTTACCACAGAATTTTATTTAGTACAACATCCTTTTTTAGCAATTGCTCCTACGATGGAGAGGAAGGAAAAAGGCGAAGAGGATAACTGTCGTAAGGAGGTTTACGTTTTAATTTCTATCCATTATATCTAAAATTGATCTAACGATAGATGTAAAAATAAAGGGTGATCCTTACCTTTCTCTCTTAACCATTAAGAATTTGATATTTTATAATTAATCATGTTTGAAAGTTTTTAATTTATTTATTTTTCCAAAAAAATGGTCAGATTATTTTTAAAAAATCGATTGATGATGAAGGATTAAACATGTAAAGTTTAAGTATATATATTTTAATGATTCTGTTTTTGTTTTATGACTTATGTTCAAATTTTTTTATTAAAAGTTAAAATTTTTTGGTTAGAGTTTGGATATATGATTTGGAGTTTGAGGCATAGATAGAGTTTGAGATTTATGATTTAAGATTTATATGTAAGAGTTCATAATTAAAAAAGTAGAATTAATGATTAATGATTAAAAGTTTAAGGTTGTGGATATGTATTTGGAGTTTAGAGTATGATTTAGGGTTTTAAGTTTAGGATAAAAAATTTATGGTTTAGGTTTAAGGTTTGAAAATTATATTTAGATTTTAGACAATTAGTTTTTTTTACAGGTATGAGATCTTAAGGTATGAAAGTTTAGGGTTTAGGTATTAATGTTTAGGGTTTTAGAGGTTTGTCTTTAAAGTATAGAGTTCAGGGTTTATTATTTATAATATAAAAAATAAAATAATCAAAATTTGTTATAAGTATTAGATTTTTTGGTATATTATTTGATGTTTATGTTTAATAATTAACAATTAAAAAGTTATTATAATTTTCTTATTAATAGAATTAAAGAATTATATTTTAAACTCTATACCCTAAATATTACATCCTATCTACACCCTAAACTCTAAATAAAAAATTCACTAATTTTTTCTTTTAGTTTGTGTTTTGTAATGTTTTTTTTGTTTACTGAATTAAGAGAATATGAAGAGACTGATTTAAAAAAACTGTATTGAATTATTAATAATTATTATTGATAACATAGCTTAGTTTATTGAATTAGTAAGATACTAAATCACTGATCTACTAATTATTCGGATTCCCAATAACACATTTGAAACCAAATCCTTAAGGAACTTTGCTGATCTGGTGATTGGCGATTTAATGACCATCAAACTATACAGTACAAGCTCAATCTAGAACTTATTCCACGAGCACAAAATCGAAAAGCGGATAGATTGGCACGGAGTGCACAAATCCACCCTACAGCGATGACTTACATTTATGATATGATCATGGATGAAGAGCTTGAACCAGTGCTTGAACCGGATGAAGGAGAGCTTGTAGCTGAGGAATCTCAAGGAGCTAAGGATGTGCTTGAAGTGCCAGGGGGACCTATGACTCGATTCAGAGCCAAGCTATTCAACCAAGCCTTTGGATTATTACTAAGACGCTTGAGCGGGAGTGAAGAAGAATCCATCCAAATCACATTGGTCGTGTTGGATGCTAAAGTGCATTAATGAATGGACAAGTGCTGCTTCAAGTGTTCTTTTTCCCTACTTTGGTTTTGTCCCACTGGGTTTTCCAAAGGTGATTTCTAATGAGGCTTGAGCATCACTTCACATCATCCATTCGTTGATCAGAGGCCATATTCAGGAAGACCTTCACGAATCAGGAAGCTTATGTCGTAATCAGGAAGACCTTACTAATTCCGGAAGCTTCATTCATCTTTAGGAAGGCCTTCATAAATCCGTACTTAGACATATTTTAGGAGTTCAGTCAAAGCCGCGTCTATTTTGAATTTGAATTCAGTCCTTGTGTGTTTAATGTGGTATAGTCTCGGAACCTGTTCCAAGACTAGTTCATTTCCCCACATTCCTTCTTTTCTTTGGCTTTATATTCTCTTGTAAACTCTTTTGTCAAATCAATCTATCTTTATTTCAGAAATCTCTTTCAAAGAATAGATTCATTTGTAGGTGTGTCCTATCCAGCAAACCCTTAGTTTCTCTTTAGTGTGTCATATCCAGACTGAGACTAAGCCACGGTTTCAAGAGCTATTCCGCAAGTTCTTGGTTCAAGCCATCGATCATCTTATTGATTCCATCATCACAGCTTCATTAGCCAACCATCAGTTATCATCTCAACCTCACAGAGTGTCGGTCTTAGGGAAGATCTCATCAAGTGGTATCAGAGCAACACTCTGAAGTTGAGTTTCCTATCACCAGATCACTTTTCATTTCATATCACTCACGATCCATTTCATCATTGTTTCATTATAAGATCTGTTAAGATCTGACTCTTTGGATTCTGTAACGAATAAAACTAAGCATGCTTGTAATATTTGTTTTCTGTTAGATTGGAAGTTTAAGAGTTGTTAGAACTATTTATTGGTGTAGTTGTTCTCTTATTTTCAGGATGGTGTCTGATCGAGAGGAAACTAGTAACAGCGCCAACAACAAACTTCTGATTGAAGCAATCACGGCTCACATGGAGAAAATGATGAATGAAAGGGTAGAGTCGCTTCGTCTAGAAATGCTAAATCAGAACTCTGCATCTCATAAAAGCCTACACGGGTGAGAAGACGAACGGGCAAGAAAGCAGCAAGAGAAAGAACCTAGCGACAGAGCTGCAGATGAGTATTACGGACACCAGAGCAGTTCTTCTCGTAACAGTCAAAGAAGGAGACGAGATAGAGAAGGCAGAAACCGAATGCAAGAAAATCTCGGAGGTCTTAAGATTAAAATCCCATCGTTCCATGGTACCAACGACCCTGATGTTTATCTGGAGTGGGAGAAGAAGATCGAATTGGTCTTCAATTGTCAACACTATGCTGATGTCAATCGAGTTAAAGTGGCTGCTACTGAGTTCTACGATTACGCTCTAAGTTGGTGGGATCAGATCGTCACCACCCGGAGACAAAGACAGGAGTTTCCAGTAG
This sequence comes from Sisymbrium altissimum, assembly GCA_900406495.1. Taxonomy (NCBI): domain Eukaryota; kingdom Viridiplantae; phylum Streptophyta; class Magnoliopsida; order Brassicales; family Brassicaceae; genus Sisymbrium; species Sisymbrium altissimum. The sequence continues at coordinate 10,373 of OVBI01001550.1, forward strand.
AATCATGGGCAGAGATGAAGAATCTCATGAGGAGAAGATTTATCCCTAGTCACTATCACCGAGAGGTGCATTCTAAACTTAGGAAACTAAGTCAAGGAAACCGATCTGTTGAAGACTACTACCAAGAGTTAGAAGTCCTGATGTTAAGAGGTAATATCTTAGAAGACGAGTTTCTCTATCATGTCACGCTTCTTAGGAGGATTAAATTCCGAAATACAAGATAGGGTTGAAATGCAACAATATGAGGAGTTGGAGGAAATGTTGCACAAAGCTATCTTGGTGGAGAAACAACTGAAGAGAAAGAGCTTTTCTCGGCCAAGTTATGGAACCAATACCAGCCGAACGAGTTATCCAAGAGATGGCAAGCAACCTATGACGTCCAAAATCGAAGCTAAGCCATTTCTTGGAGGACAAGACAAGAACAAGGGGGCGGCAGGAGTTACCGGAACCAGAACGCGAGATCACAAGTGTTTCAAGTGTCAAGGCATAGGACACTACGCGAGTGAATGCACCAACAAGAGAGTTGTGATCATCAGAGAGAATGGAGAAGTTGAATCGGAAGAAGAAACTCCTTTGGATGATCATCAGTTCTTAGAGGAATCTGAAGAGAAACCAGCCGCAGGTGAACTACTCGTTGCTAGAAGAACCTTGAGTATTCAAAACAAAACCGAAGAGTAAGAGCAGAGGAGGAACTTGTTCCACACAAGATGTCATGTCAAGGACAAAGTGTGCAGCTTGATCATCGACGGAGGCAGCTGTACAAACGTAGCCAGTCAAATGATGGTCAGAAACTCGGGTTGGTAGAGAAGAAGCACCCGAAACCATATCATATTCAGTGGCTCAATGACGCTGGAGAATTGAACATCAAAACTCAAGTGCTCGTACCTTTATCTATTGGAAAGTATGAAGACGAGGTCTTATGTGATGTGCTACCTATGGAAGCTGGTCATATATTATTGGGAAGGCCTTGGCAATACGATAGGAAGGTCATGCATGATGGGTTCACAAACTGTCATTCCTTTGTTTTCAAAGGAAGGAAAACAATTCTCATCCCTGTGACGCCACAAGAAGTGTATGAAGATCAGCTATACCTCGAAAGGAGGACAGGTTACTCAAACAACCTAACTTCTTTATCAAAGCTAGTGATTAAGAAAGTTTTATCTTCAAAGCGAATGGTTTTGTTATTTGTTTTTAAGGAAGCCCTTCCGAGCTTCACTAACCTTGCACCGGCTTTGCCAAGTGAGATGAACAAAGTTTTGCAGGACTACCACAATGTGTTCCCAGAGGATAACCCTATTGGACTTCCACCAACCCGTGGTATTGAACATCAGATTGATTTCATACCAGGAGCAACACTTCCAAACCGTCCAGCTTATAGGACTAACCCGGTGGAAACCAAAGAGTTGGAACAACAAGTTGATGAGCTTATGAAAAAAGGACACATCAGAGAAAGCATGAGTCCTTGTGCTGTACGAGTTCTACTTGTGCCAAAGAAGGATAGAACTTGGCGCATGTGTGTTGATTGTAAAGCAATCAACAATATCACGGTGAAGTATCGTCACCCTATCCCTAGATTGGATGATATGCTTGATGAATTGCATGGTTATTGCATATTTTCTAAGATTGATTTAAAAAGTGGATATCATCAAATTAGAATGAAAGAAGGGGATGAATGGAAAACTGCATTTAAGACTAAGCATGGGCTATACGAATGGTTAGTTATGCCATTTGGATTAACTAATGCACCTAGTACATTCATGCGACTTATGAATCATGTTCTAAGAGCTTTCATTGGACATTTTGTTGTAGTTTATTTTGATGACATCTTAGTCTATAGCAAAAGCTTGTCTGAACATGTTAATCATCTTGAATATATTTTAAGTGTTCTTAGAAAGGAAAAGCTATTTGCCAACTTGAAGAAGTGCACTTTTTGCACATATAATCTTTCCTTTTTGGGTTTCATTGTAAGTGCAGATGGTGTTAAGGTGGATGAAGAGAAAGTTAAAGCTATTACAGAATGGCCTTGTCCAAAAACCGTTGGAGAAGTGAGGAGTTTTCACGGTCTTGCTGGATTTTATAGACATTTTGTCAAAGACTTTAGCACTATTGCAGCACCACTCACGGAGATCATCAAGAAATACATATGATTCAAATGGGAGCAAGCACAAGAAGAAGCGTTTCAGTCTCTTAAGGACAAATTAACTAATGCCCCTGTTTTAATCTTACCTGACTTTCTAAAGACTTTTGAGATTGAGTGTGATGCCCCAGGAATAGGAATTGGAGCTGTGCCGATGCAAGACAAGAGACCAATCGCCTATTTCAGTGAGAAACTTGGAGGAGCTACTCTGAACTACCCGACCTATGACAAAGAACTCTACGCTTTGGTCCGAGCCTTACAAACATGGCAACATTATCTATGGCCTAAGGAGTTTGTCATACACACTGATCACGAGTCTTTAAAACACATGAAGAGTCAACTAAAGCTCAACAAAAGACACGCAAGGTGGGTGGAGTTCATAGAAACATTTCCTTATGTTATCAAGTATAAGAAAGGTAAAGATAATGTAGGCGCTGATGCATTATCCCGAAGGTATGTCTTAATTTCAACTCTTGATGCTAAACTCCTAGGTTTTGATCATATTAAAGAGTAATATGACAGTGACCCTGATTTTCAAGAAGTATACAAAGCTTGTGCTAAGTTTGCTTCAGGGCATTATCATCAACAAAACAGTTATCTCTTTTATGAGAACTGTCTGTGTGTACCTAACTGTTCTCTTCGAGATTTGTTTTTAAAGGAAGCACATGGAGGAGGTCTTATGGGACATTTTGGCATTGCCCAAACACTTGAGGTATGGAAAGATCACTTCCATTCGTCCCATATGAAGAGAGACGTTGACAGAATCTGTGGGAGATGCGAAACATGTAAGAAAGCTAAATCAAAAGTTCAGCCAAACGGTTTGTATACCCCTCTCCCTATTCCTATGAATCCATGGACTGATATATCAATGGATTTTGTGTTAGGACTGCCTAGGACTAGGATAGGAAAGGAGTATATCTTTGTGATTGTGGAAGGTTTTCAAAAATGGCTCATTTTATTGCATGTCATAAAACGGATGATGCATCTCATGTAGCAGATTTGTTCTTTAAAGAGGTTGTTAGATTGCATGGAATGCCTAAGACCATTAATTCAGATAGGGATACTAAGTTTCTTAGTTATTTTTGGAAGACATTGTGGTCTAAACTAGGAACTAAGTTGTTATTCTCTACTACTTGTCATCCTCAAACTGATGGACAAACTGAAGTGGTTAATAGAACCTTAGGAACACTCTTGCGTGCATTAATCAAAAAGAACTTGAAAACTTGGGAAGAATGTTTGCCTCACATTGAATTTGCTTATAACCATGCTGTGCATTCTACTTCTAAGTTTTCACCTTTTCAAGTTGTTTATGGTTTTAATCCACTAACCCCTTTGGATCTAATGCCTTTACCTTTGAGTGAAAGAACTAGTGTTGATGGTAAAAAGAAAGCTGAGTTAGTCCAAAAGATACATGAAAAGACACGAAAGAACATAGAAGAAAAGACCAAGCTCTATGTTAAGCAAGTCAACAAGAACCGAAAGAGTATGATCTTTGAGGAAGGAGATCAGGTATGGGTTCACTTACGGAAAGAAAGATCTCCAAGAGAAAGGCGGTCCAAGTTAATGCCTAGAATTGATGGACCATTTACCATTGCAAGGAGGATCAGTGACAATGCCTATCAACTCGATCTTCAAGGTAAGTATGATATAAGTTCAAGTTTTAATGTTTCTGATTTAGTTCCCTTTGTTTCAGANTGCTTGAACCGGATGAAGAAGAGCTTGTAGCTGAGGAATCTCAAGGAGCTAAGGACGTGTTTGAAGTACCAGGAGGATCTACGACTCGATCCAGAGCCAAGCTGTTCAACCAAGCCAATGGATTATTACTAAGACGCTTGAGCGGGAATGAAAAAGAATCCATCCAAATCACATTGGTCGTGTTGAAAGCTCAAGTGCATCAATGAATGGACAAGTGCTGCTTCAACTGCTCTTTTTACCTACTTTGGTTTTGTCCCACTGGGGTTTCCAAAGGAGGTTTTTAATGAGGCTTGAACATCACTTCACATCATCCATTCGTTGATCAGAGGCCATATTCAGGAAGACCTTCACGAATCAGGAAGCTTGTGTCGTAATCAGGAAGACCTTACTAATTCCGGAAACTTCATTCATCTTTAGGAAGGCCTTCATAAATCCGTACTTAGACATATTTTAGGAGTTCAGTCAAAGTCGCGTCTATTTTGAATTTGAATTTAATCTTTGTGTGTTTAATGTGGTCTAGTCTCGGAGCCTGTTCCAAGACTAGTTCGTTTCCCCACATTCCTTCTTTTCTTTTCCTTTNTTCCAAGACTAGTTCATTTCCCCACATTCCTTCTTTTCTTTCTTTTTATATTCTCTTGTAAACTCTTTTGTCAAATCAATCTATCTTTATTTCAGAAATCTCTTTCAAAGTATAGATTCATCTGTTGGTGTGTCATATCCAGCAAACCGTTAGTTTCTCTTTGGTGTGTAATATCCAGACTGAGACTAAGCCACGGTTTCAAGAGGTATTCCGCAAGTTCTTGGTTCAAACCATCGATTATCTTATTGATTCCATCATCACGGCTTCATTAGCCAACCATCAGTTATCATCTCAACCTCACAGAGTACCGGTCTTAGGGAAGATCTCATCAATTGGTTTTACCCCACCAATTTGGATTGCTCATTTTTCTTAGGTTTATTATAATTCTGTTGACAAGAAAAAAAAAAAAAAAAGCTTAACTTCATCCAATGATTTCCTAGCTTTGAATTGCAATACCAATTTCAAATTTCAATTCCATTCTTCTTCTTCAACGAGAAAATTCCATCTCTCTCCTCAGCTTTCCTTTACTCTGCATAATATCACTATGTGAATCAGATTACATATAAAAACATGATTATTCGGAGATTTTCCCCATTATCTCTTAATTTTAAAAAATATAATAAAATATTAGATATTATTTATTTAGTATGAAAGAGTTTTTAAAATCTTTGAATAATAATCCAAAGTCTCTCATTTTAGAGACTTTGAGTTATTATTCTAAGATTTTAGACTCTTTTATAATAAACAAATGTTATAAATTATTATATATATATATTAGAGATTCTAGTTAAAACCTTCCTATAATGTTGCTCTAACAATCTTAAAATCACAATCGAATTAGTAGAAAAAGAAGTTAACAAATCCTGATGTTGCTTGAAGCTACTTTTGTTCGTATCTGAGATTGAAAGATTCAGAAACTGAAACCTGATTAGACTAGCTTTTCTATATGAGATTGAGAGAAAATGTAGGAACACGAGGTCCTTGTACAGTTATATTTTCATATTCAATTTTCCCGTCCTGTTTTCAATATCAATCCCATAAAAACCAATCAAACCAAATACACAAGACAAGTACAAGAATCAGAGTCGTCATTTTTCCTAGACTATGACCAGTCAACACCAGCTTGTGAAAACAAAGTATATATATCAAAAGGAAGCTGATACCCGTAAGAAACAAACTAACCACGTTAACGAATTCTTGAGCCACCGAGTCGGTGAAGAATCTAAAGGAAACTAAACCGATAAGATCTGATTCGAAGCGCTTTTTCTTTCAGTTCGGGCTTAATCACTAACTCGTGAGAAACAAACACAAAAAAAAGAGTGGATCAAAGGTAATCTCAATTCTCGATACGGCTAAAGTCTTTAATAACAAACACGAATCTAACAACAAACATGAATCTAACTAATTATTTCATCATCTTTCTTCATCCGGTGTTGAGAACAATTCTCTGATCCAATCCAAAGGAACATCATCATCACGATATCTATACCTATCAACATCTATAGATACAAGTGTATTTACTCATACCCGAGATGATGACAAACAATATAGCACCAAGACAAGTAACACCAACAAACGGTAAAACCATCCCGGAGCTTTTCCCTTCAGAGGTATGATAAGCTTGCAGTGCCATTGGCCTTCATGAGGAAGAAGCAGCGTTCAGGTAGAAGAGTGAGAAGAGCTTCAGCTAAGAGTGGCTGAATGAAGAGTGAAACCTTAGACTGAAAGAGACTGTTTACTTTACTTGTATGCAACTCTTATGCGATGTCGTTTTATCTTTATGATTTGAATTTAAAGGCTCCCAGAGTTTAGGGTTGTCCATCAATAAGAATATTATTAAACAAGTGCTTGAGTGTCTTAACTCATTGCCGCCAACAAGTCATTGGCTTGAATATCACTCTCGTTAGGTCACTGCCTTAATATTTGGTGCTTTCATTGAGAGACATGACGAAGAACAAAGATAAAGAGGGTGCATCGACGGCAGATCTGACGGTGGTGGACACGCCTGACCGTGAACTTGACCTGCTAGCTCGACTAGAGAAGATGGAGAAAGATCAAGCTTGGGTTTGAGAAGCTCTCACTCTGCTGCTCAAGAATCAAGCGCCTGAAAGGTTCAACCAGGGTTCGTCACACCTAAGGACACTCCCTAAGCTCCTGAAAAGAAGAGACTTTTCGTGGTTCAAGAGGATGGATCTGGGTTCACGACGACAGAGGAACAACGCTCGAAGTCAAAGGCTCCTTCTATCACCAGTGCAGGAGAAAACCCTCGGCATGTCATGGAGATTCCGCTCTATGCAGGACAGAACGCGGAAGAATGGTTACACTGAGTCGAGATGTGCTTTGCTGCTACCAAAACAGAAGAAAGAGAGAAGCTTGAGCTAGCCACTGCGTGTCTGACCGGCAGTTCGGTCACTTGGCTCCGGTACATCAAGGACCGGGAAGAGGTTAGGAACTGGGAAGATTTCAAGGTAAGTTCCGCGACCGCTTTGGGCGGAGTAAGGGTGGTTCCATTGTTGACCAACTAATGCAGATTACACAAAAGGGGACTGTGGATGAGTACAGAGAGAGTTTTGAAGAACTATTGGTGGAGGTGCCTCATGTGACAAATGATGTGGCCGAATCTATGTTCCTCTAAGGTATCAAGGAAGGGTTACACGACCAAGTCCTGCGTTGTCAACCCAGTGGAATCAGTGCCATTGTAGCGGCTGCTAGGTTGATTGAGAGACAAGAAGCATATGCTCCCAGCTATCAACACAGGCCAACACCGAGGACCTTCTCAGCACCGGTGTATCATTCCAACCTCCGAGTGGCAATCAGAGTCCACAATCAAGCACTGGTTATTCAACCACACGGAGGCCAGCAGACTATAACCGAGACAACAAACGCATTAATACAGGAGTAGAAGCAAGGAAGAGTAACCCATGTAGGCACTGTGGAGAGCAGTTTTTTTGCAGGGCACACATGCAAACCCCAGCAGAGGCTCCGTAGTCTGGAAATCAGTGAGGAGGAAGAACAGATGGAAGGTTATGAATGGGAAGGAATACCCCCCAGATCAAGAGGTTGCCATGGAACCAGAAGCAGGATAACAGATCATGACTCTAACTATGGAAGCACTGGTGGGTATCACAGCCAAGAAGTCAATGAGTATGAGAGGCATTGTAGACGGGAAGAAGTTTATCGTTCTCATTGACTCAGGAGCAACGAGCAACTTCATCGATGCCAGCTCGCTCGAAACATGAGACTCCCTATCACGGACACCCCACGTTTCGGAGTAAAATTTGGAAGTGGGTAAGTAGTTACGGGGCGAGGGAAGTGTGCATGACTCACCTTAGATATTCAAGGTGTGGAGATAGTTGATGAGTTCTTCCTCTTTGACCTGGGAACCACAGACATCGTGTTGGGATACACCTGGCTGGAGTCGTTGGGGGACACTAGGATCAATTGGAAGCGCTACACACTGGGGTTCAGGATCAATCATAAGTGGGTTACGTTGGTAGGAGACCCCAAGGTCCTCAAGGCACAAGTATCGCTGCAGTCGATCGAGAAGCTGATTCACGAAGGATAAACTTGTTGCCTCTTGGAACTCACTACTCTCCTCGAGGCTGGACCAGTAGTTTCTGCTGAACCCCTGCAACCAGAGCTCCAGAGTCTACTAGACTCCCACTCAGACGTGTTCCAGATGCCAAAAGTCTTACCACCAGAAAGGAACCGTGCACATGCCATCACCCTCCTCCTCGGGGCAGGTCCAGTGAATCTCCGACCTTACAAGACGTCATTTGCGTAGAAGAATGAGATTGAAAGATTGGTGAATGATATGTTGCACGCTCAGGTGATTCAGCCCAGCATCAGTCCCTCCTTTAGCCCGGTGCTCCTTGTGAAAAGGAAAGATGGAGGATTACGTTTCTGCGTGGACTATTGGGCCGTGAACAAAAACACTATACCGGACCGCTACCTGATACCTGTTATTTAGGAGTTGTTGGATGAACTACGAGGAGCTACCATGTTCTCCAAGATTGATCTCAAGACCGGGTATCACCAAATTTGAATGAAGGCAATCAACGTGGAGAAGACCGCCTTTCGTACACATGAGGGTCATTACGAGTTCCTAGTGATGCCTTTTGGGCTCACTAATGCTCCAGCAACCTTCCAGTCAGTGATGAATGACTTATTTCGGGAGCAACTGAGGGACTACGTACTTTTTTTCTTCAATGATATTCTAGTTTACTGCCCCTCGGTACAAGCACACGTCAAGCATCTGGAGGTAGTCCTGCAAACTCTTGTTAAGTAGATCACAAATATCCTATCTTGGGCACATCATCTCGGGTGCTGGAGTAGCAGTGGGCCCCTCCAAGATTGAGGCAATGCAGAAGTGGCCTCAACCTAAAAGCATTACTGAATTGAGGGGATTCTTGGGATTCACGGGATACTACCGGCGTTTTGTTCGTGATTATGGGAAGAAAGCTAGAGCACTCACTGAATTACTAAAGAAGGACGGGTTTCAATGGAGTTAGGAAGCCACCACGGCATTCCTGGAGTTAAAGGAAGCGATGATGAGATTACCAACGCTGGTACTTCTGAACTTCTAGAAATCTTTTGTGATTGAAACTGACGCCTCGGGAAATGGTATTGGTGCAGTGCTTTTGCAGGGTAACCTGCCGATAGCTTTCATCAGCCGGGGGTTCTCCGCGAAGGGAAGATTGAAGTCGGTCTATGAGAAGGAGCTCTTGGTGATTGTTTTCGCTGTTAACAAGTGGTGCCATTACCTGACTGGCAATCACTTTGTTATCACAACCAATCAACAGATCCTGCAATTCCTCCTCGATCAAAAGTTAGTGACATCTGAACATCAGAAGTGGGCTTCAAAGGTGTTAGGGCTGGAATACAAGATCAAATACCACTCAGGAGCAAATAACACGATTGCTGATGCCCTTTCACGTCGTCCCCAAGTAGAGGAGTTCCTGCAAATCAGCATCACAGCCCTATTAACTCTGGACAAGGCTGAACTTGCCAAAGAGGTACAACTTGACCCCGATTAAAAGGTATAATCGAACTAATATCTTCTGGTTCCACAGATACAGAGTACACCTTTTCAGACGGGTTGATGTACAAAGCTGGGTGTGTGGTGTTAGGACTCAAGCTTGATCTGGGGAGTGTTGGAGCAGCTTCATGGTAGCCAAATTGGGGGGCATGAAGGTGTTCTTAAAACGTACAAGCGGCTATCTCAAGAGGTGTATTGGAAAGGGGTGAAAGGAGATGTGAAGAAGTTTATTATGGAATGTCAAGTGTGCCAGCAGAACAAGTATTCTACCCTGTCTCCAGCCGGTTTACTCTGCCCTCTTCAGGTACCATCTCAGGTCTGGTCAGAGATAAAGTCTAGACTCAGCAAGTCATGATGTGATCCTGGTAGTGGTTGATAGACTCAGCAAGTACGCCCATTTCTTGGCATTGAAGCACCCCTTTACGGCAAAGTCGGTGGCTTAAGTACTCATCAAGGAGGTGGTCAAACTTCATGGGTTTCTCGAGAAGATGGTGTCAGACTGCAACAAGGTGTTTCTGAGTCACTTCTGGTCGGCATTATTCACCATGCAGGGCACGTCGCTCAACAAGAGCACTGCATACAACCCCCAGAGTGACGGACATACAAAGGTAGTCAACAGGTGCCTGGAAACATACCTTCGTTGTTTTGCAGGAGATAAGCCGAAGTCGTGGATGAAATGGTTACCCTGGGCGGAGTATTGGTATAACACTTCCTTCCATTCGTCCATGGGCTCTACTCCTTTCAAGGAGCTTTACGGAAGAGACCCTCTTAAGCTGTTGCGCTATGGTGATATCCCGACTGCAGTAAAAGCTGTGGAAGGAATGTTACAAAACAGAGATGAGGTGTTGGGTCAACTCCAAGAGAATTTGCTGAAAGCACAACAACGGATGCAGACGTCTGCTAACAAGCACCGCCATGATGTGAATTCCGAGTAGGAGAGTTGGTTTATTTGAAGCTACGACCCTATCGCCAAGCTTCAGTGGCCATACGTTGGAATGAAAAATTGGCCCCATGCTAATTTGGTCCTTTTGAGATACTCCAACGCATTGGTAAGGTAGCTTACAAGCTAAAGTTACCACCTCACAGCGTGATCAATCCGGTCTTCCACGTCTCCCTTCTGAAGAAGGTTGTTCAAGCTCCAGCACAAGTCCAACCATTACCAGCAATCTTATCTCCAGAGCTGGAATAAATGCAATCTGCGGACCGGAGGTTTGCTTGTGGGTGATGGAAACTGTCGTCGGCCGTACAGCAGCTACGAGTAGTTTGGTCGGATGATTAGAGAAGGAAAAGTGAAGTGGTCGATGGAATCAGATGGCTGGCCGTACGGCTCTTTCTGGGTGATTGGTCGATGGAATCAGATGGCTGGCCGTACGGCTCTTTCTGGGTGATTGGTCGATGGTCGATGAATGGATGATGGATGGAATGATGGTCGCCACACGATCCGATGGTAGGGAACCGTGATAAGACAAGTGAGAAATTCCTGCTTTCTCTAAGGCACGAAGTGGTTTAGTTTTCTTTAAAAAGAAAGTTCAGATTTTATTATCAAAGTTGTGTCAAAAGTACAATGCTGGAAGGGGACTTATATATGTCTGTCAGCTGTGCCCTTCGTGGGGTCTTTGAAACATATTACAAAATATCTATCTAATAAAAGTGTGGCTAACATTGTGCCTTACTCTACCTAAGTTAAAATGACAAATGGCTAACAAATGCCTTGAAAAATAAAAAAAAAGAATGGTGCGAAATATCAATTGGTCAAATAATTCAAAAGCGAAGAAATTACCTGACTTACCGTGGCGTGTTGGTCGGGAAGGAATTGGATGAATCTGGACTGGTAAGCGTGAAATGGTAAATATGGTAAGTCGGGGCGCCTGTCTTGGTAGGTCCAAAATATGTGCATAATTTGGTTGGTCGCATTTATGTCCGCGTGGAAGTATGGCTTGGTGAAAAATGGGTTTGGCCCGATAGGAATATCGTTTGCGTAGGGAAATTCTGAAGTTGGCCCGATGATTTTGATGTCCGTGACTCGGTGGTTAACTGGCCCGATGTTTGGCCCAGTTGCGTCTCGGTCTTGGGCTGTCGCGTCTCGATCATAAACTTGTTTGGTGTTTAAACTTCCCGCATCTCGATAGAAGGCACCTGCTTCTCAGGACTTATCATACACGTCTCAATGTGTGTCCGTGTCTCTATCGATCTCTCCCGCATCCCGATACTTATTCTCCGCGTCTCGATGGTTGGCTCCTGCGTCTCAGAGGTGTTCGCTAGTTTCCCGATAATCTTTAGCCGCGTCCCGATGATCATGGTCTGCGTCCCGATAGTGTCTGGTTGCGTCCCGATGGTCTTGGGCTGCGTCCCGATATTTGTTATCCGCGTCCCGATAGTCGCTGATCGCGTCTCGATGATCTTTCCTCGCGTCGTGATAGTCGTTCTGCTCCGTTCAGTTGGTTTTTTTATCCTTTGTAATGCTCATTTAAGTCATTCTCTCGACAAGTTCATCAACCTCTCTGCTGGCAACCATGTTTGCCATGGCCTCATTGATGTTCTCTTGGAGTGTCCTTCCACCTGACCGTGTCATGGATTTCGACCGCATGGTTGGAAAGACTAGACTGGGGCTCTTTGACTTGATTCAGGTTGGGGATTTGCATCATCCTCTCCCTCTTGAGAATGTTCTGACCTCAGAACTGATTCTCCTGCATCATACAAAGTCAAGTCAGCAACGTTAAACACTGGTGATATTTGAAACTCACCTTACAGGTCAAGCTCCTATGCGTTGTCATTGATCTTCCGGAAAACTTCATACAGTCAGGTTATTTTTGGAAATAACTTGTCCGGCCTCTCCTTTGGGAAGCGATCCTCGTGCAGATGGATCCAAACTTGGTCTCTGAGTTTTAGGATCAGTTCCTTTCGCCTTTTGTCTGATAGTTTCTTCGTTCGGTCGTTTCTCTTTTCGATGCTCTCCTTAGCTTTTTGATATAACTTCTTAACCAACTCCGATTTGGTTATGCCCGGTTGGTGGACTTGCTCCGTCTTGGGCAGTGGTATTGGCACCATGTCCAAAGGTGTCTGCGGCTTAAAACCATAGACAATATCGAAAGGACAAAGATTAGTAGCCGAGTGCTTGACTCTGTTATATGAAAATTCTACTAAAGGAAGGCAATCAAGCCAGCTAGAAAGATTTTTACCGACCGCGACCCTGACAAGGGTCGTTAGCGTCCGGTTAGTGACCTCTGTCTGTCTGTCGGTCTGGGGATAACACAAATTGGAGAAAAGAAACTTGGTTCCTAGCTTTTTCCACAAAGTCTTCCAGAAATGGCCTAAGAACTTTGGGTCCCGGTCAGACACAATCGTCTGGGGAATCCCGTGGAGCCGCACCACTTCTTTGGAAAACAAATCGGCCACCTGGGTCGCGTCATTGGTCTTGTTGCATGGTATGAAATGTGCCATTTTACTGAACCAATCTACCACCACAAAAATGGATTCCTTCCTCCGGATGCTGGGCAGACCTACCACAAAGTCCATAGACATGTCGATCCATGGTATTTCAGGAATAGGTAAAGGAGTATATAAACCGTGTGGATGCGACCTGGAATTCGCGTTAAGGTAGGTGGTGCATTTGGAGCAAAATCTTTCCACGTTCCTCTTCTGGTGCGGCTAGAAGAAATGCTCGGCCAGGATGCTATTTGTCTTGTCCATTCCAAAGTGACCCATCAATCCTCCTCCATGGGCTTCGGTCATGAGGAGTTCCCGCATGGAGCTTTGAGGAATGCAGAATTTCTTTTCCTTAAACAAGAACCCTTCATGTTTGTAGTACGGTCCAATTGCCCCTCGGTCACATCATTCGAAGATGGTTCCAAGCTCTGGGTCGTCTGTGTATAACTCTTTTAGATAATTAAAACCCATGATTCTTGCCTCCATGGTCGAGATCAATGCATAGTGTCTGGAGAGGGCATCAGCTACGGTGTTTTGAGCGCCTTTCTTGTACTTGATGATATAAGGAAAGGCCTCCACAAACTCTAACCACTGGGCATGACGTTTCTTCAAGGTGTTCTGGCCTTGGAGGTATTTGAGGGTTTCATGGTCGGTGTGGATGACAAACTCCTTGCTGAGGACGTAGTGCTGTCACGTCTACATAAATCTCACGAATGCATATAGGTCCTTGTCATAAGAGGGATAGTTGAGTGTAGCCCCAATGCGTGGGGCATTCTTGAATTGCCCTGATCTTCTCCTCGTCCACCTTGAGTCCCTGTGAACTAACGACAAAGCCTAGGAAGACTACTTGATCAGTGCAAAAGATGCATTTTTCAAGGTTGGCATAAATTTTTTCTTGCCTAAGTGTTTTCAAAACAATTTCATGATGTTTCAGATGAGCATCAAGGCATAAGCTATAAATCAGGATGTCATCAAAATATACCACCACGAACTTATAGATTTATGTCCTTAGGATATGGTTCATCAGTCTCATAAAACTGCTCGGGGCGTTGGTCAGGCCAAATGGCATGACAAGCCATTCATACAAGCCTCTCTTGTTTTAGAAGGCTGTCTTCCACTCGTCCCTTTCCTACATCCGGACTTGATGGTATCCACTCCTCAGATCAATATTGGAGAAGATGGTTGCACCGTGGAGTTTATCAAGTATGGTATTGGGTGCCGGTACTTAACGGTGATGTTGTTTATAGCCCTGCAATCAACACACATACTCGAGTCCGGTCAGCAGAGTGATCGATAGCCCGATTGATGACTGAACCTTCTATCGGGACGCGGCTACGATCGGTATGGACATCAGTACAGTCATAAATCTGCTCCTCTGAACTATCTCCAATTCTAAACCGAGACGCGGGTGTTCTGTCTCGAGAATCCGGCGCATTGTAACCTCCGGTTTTAGCTTCGATTTCGGCATCCATGATTTCATCATCCCCTCCCCGTTGAAAAGGATTTGCCCTCAAATCCGGTTCATCTGCAGAATAAGGGATTAAGTCAGAAACATTAAAACTAGAGCTAACCTTATGCTTACCTTGAAGATCAAGCTGATACACATTATCATTGATCTTCCTCGTGATTTTAAATGGCCCATCAACCCGGGGCATCAGTTTTGACCGCTTTTCGTTTGGAAATCGGTCTTTCCTCAGATATATCCACACGAGATGTCCTTCCTCGAAAGTTTGTTCTCTTTGGTGCTTGTTGGATTGCTCGGCATACTTTTTGGTCATCTTCTCAATGTTGATCCGAGCCTTCTCATGGATCTTCTTAACCTATTCTGCCTTTCTTTTACCATCCAAACTGGTCCTTTCACTCAAAGGCAAAGAAATTAAATCCATGGGAGACAAGGGATTGAACCCGTACACAATTTGAAAAGGAGAGAACTGAGTTGCCGAATGCATGACACTATTACAGGAAAATTCCACATGAGGCAAACACTCTTCCCAATTTCTCAAATTCTTTTTAACAATGGTCCTAAGCAAGGGAGATAAGGTCCGGTTCACAACTTCAGTTTGACCATCAGTTTGAGGGTGACACGAGGTTGAAAACAAAAGCTTGGTTCCTAACTTAGACCAAAGGGTTTTCCAAAAATAGCTCAAGAACTTGCTATCCCTATCAGACACTATTGACTTAGGCAACCCATGTAAACGAACTACTTCCCTAAAGAACAGTTCAGCAACATGCACAGCATCTTCAGTTGAATGACAAGGAATGAAATGAGACATTTTTGAAAACCTATCAACAACCACAAAGATTGAATCCTTTCCAGTTCTAGTCCTAGGNCTAGGCAATCCTAACACAAAATCCATTGAGATGTCTGTCCAAAGATGATCAGGAACGGGCAAAGGAAGGTACTTACCTGTTGATTGTGACTTAGCTTTGGCACGCTTGCAAGGCTCACACCTTGTGCAGATTCTGATCACGTCCTTCTTCATGCCCGGCCAGAAGAAATGGTCTTGCAACATCTTCAAGGTCTTGTCAATGCCAAAATGACCCATCAGACCACCTCCATGTGCTTCCCTAACCAACAAGGTTCTCAAAGAACAATTAGGAATCCACAGCCGGTTTTAATAAAACAAGAACCCATCATTCCTGAAATATTTCCGAAAGGCAAACCTAGAGCTAGCTATATAAGGTTCCTTGAAATCCAAGTCAGAGGCATACATTTCTTTAAGTTGTCCAAATCCTAAGACATTAGCATCCATCACAGAAATAAGAGCATACCTCATAGACAAAGCATCAGCTACCATATTTTCTTTACATTTTTTGTACTTAATGACATAAGGAAAAGTTTCAATAAACTCTACCCATCTGGCTTGGCGTTTGTTGAGCTTTTGCTGTCCCTTCAAATGCATAACTGTCTCATGGTCAATGTGTACCACAAACTCCTTGGGCCAAAGATAATGTTGCTAAGTTTGCAAAGCCCTCACCAATGCATACAACTCCTTATCATAAGTTGGGTAGTTCAGGGTGGCTCCTCCCAGTTTCTCACTAAAGTATGAAATTGGCATTCCCACCTGCACTAAAACAGCACCAATACCAACTCCCAAAGCATCGCATTCAATTTCAAAAGATTTAGTAAAATCAGGAAGAATGAGCAAAGGCGCCTGGGTCAACTTAGCTTTGAGGGCTTGAAATGAATCCTCCTGTGCTTGCTCCCACTTGAATCCCACACTCTACTTGATGACCTCGGTGAGTGGGACAGCAACAGTGCTGAAATCTTTGACAAACCTGCGGTAGAAACCAGCAAGGCCATGGAAGCTCCTTACCTCTCCAACAGTCTTGGGTGTAGGCCAGTCTCTGATTGCTTTCACTTTCTCCTATCAACACTCACAGCATCTGCGCCAACAACAAAGCCTAGAAACACAAGATTATCTGTAGCAAAGGTACACTTCTTAAAGTTTGCATAGAGCTGTTCTGTTCTAAGGACTTCTAAAACAGATTTCAAATGAATCAAATGCTCTTCAAAGTTCTTGCTGTAGACCAAAATATCATCAAAGTAGACAACTACAAAGATGCCTATGTATGATCTAAGCACATGGTTCATAAACCTCATAAAACTACTAGGTGCAGTTGTAAGCCCAAATGGCATAACCAACCATTCATACAAACCTAACTTAGTTTTAAAGGCTGTTTTCCACTCATCACCATCTTTCATTCTAATATGATGATAACCTGACTTAAGATCTATCTTAGAAAAGACACTAGAACCATGAAGTTCATCAAGCATATCATCAAGACGTGGGATAGGGCGTTTGTATTTAACTGTGATTTGGTTGATTGCCCTGCAATCCACACACATCCTCCAGCTTCCATCCTTCTGTGGCACCAAAAGGACTGGTACAGCACATGGACTCATACTTTCTCGAATATAGCCTTTATCCATGAGTTCCCAAATCTGTTTTTGTAGCTCCTTGGTCTCCACATGATTAGTTCTGTAAGCTGGCCGGTTTGGCAAGGTGGCTCCTGGGACAAAATCAATTTGATTTTCAATGCCACGGATGGGAGGTAATCCCCTTGGGTTTTCCTCTGGAAACACATCATCATAGGCCTGCAAAAGCTGCCTAAGTTCACTTGGAAGCTCCAGTGTTTGATCAGTTTGGACCATTAGTGTTTCTTTAAACAAAAGGAAGATCAAAGTCTGTTGAGAGTTTAAACTTTTCGTTACCTGACTTGCCTTAGCAAAGAAATTGGATTTCTTAGCTTTGGTCTCTAAAGAAGGTTTCTTTGGACCGCGGCTTTTCTTAAGCTGGACTTGGTCCTGGTGAACCTCATGGGGTGTTAAAGGAGCCAATGTGATCTTCCTGCCTTGGTGTTCAAAAGAATGGCGATTGGTGAAGCCATCATGCACCACCTTCCTATCATACTGCCACAGCCATCCTAAGAGGATATGGCTGGCATCCATGGGCAAAACATCGCAAAGAATGCTGTCCTCATACCGCCCAATGGACAGTGACATTTCCACCTGATCCTTCACTTGCATCTCTCCCTCATCATTCAACCATTCCAGAGTTTATGGCCGAGGGTGCTTCCTGGTTTCAAAACCTAGTTTGCTGACAAGAGACTCACTAGCAACATTAGTACAGCTCCCACCATCAATGATTAAACTGCATACCTTATCTTGTACAAGGCAACGGGTATGGAAGAGGTTTTCTCTTTGAGCTCTGTCTTCAGCTTTAGCCTGAATGTTCAAGGCTTTTCTGGTGACTAGTAACTTGCCTTGGACCGGAGGATCTAGATCCTCATCTGGTCCTTCATCAAAAACAGGGCCGGTGTCCTCTGTTTCTGGTTCAGACTCAATGTCTCCATTGTCCAACAGAATCATCACACACTGGTTGGGACACTTGTTGGCATAGTGACCTAGTCCCTGGCACTTAAAACATTTGATATCCCTAGTTCTGCTCGTGGTTTCCACGGCCTTAGGCTTTTCAAAACGTGATAGCAAAGGGTTAGTTCTAAAATCAGAAGAACTTTGGGCAATGGCCTTACCTTTACCTTTGTCTTGGACTGACGGTTTGGAAGGTGGATTGTAAGTGGTCCGGGTGAACCTGCTTCTTTTGGTCTGTTGTTCAATCAAAATAGCCTTGTGCAGCATCTCTTCTATGCTGTCATACTCATCGAGTTCCATCCTGTCCTGAATGTCCTGGTTGAGTCCACCAATGAACCACACCAAAGTTGCCTCCAAGGTTTCCTCAATGTCTGCCTTGACCATCAAGATTCCCATCTCCTGAAAGTATTCCTCCATGCTCTTGGTTCCTTGGTTCAGTCGCCTGTGTTTGTGGTGCAGGTCGCGGCTGTAATGGGTCGGGATGAATCGCTTCCTCATCAGGCCCGTGAGTTCTTCCCAGTCCGCAATGGGTCCTCCACCTGTTCTCCTCCTGAGTATCAACACTTGATCATACCAATTAATAGCATAGCCACTAAATTCAGCTGCAGCTAGCCTAACCTTTTTCAGTTCAGAAAAGTTTTGACAATCAAAAATCAATTCCACTTTTTTTTCCCATTCAAGATAAGCATCAGGATCATTCTTGCCACAGAAAGTTGGAATTTTTAACTTAAGACTACCAATACCATCATCAAATCTTTCAGCTCTCCTAGCAAATGGATTATCATTACCTTGATCTCGGTACCTATTACCTCGTCGGCCATGGGCAATGGATCAGATTTCATCTGAGAACTCATCCTCAATCTCTTCATTCTCTCGTCGTGTGGCTCTCCTAGGCTGAGTCCTTCTGGTCCGCGGGTTGGTCGGGTTAGTTTGGGTCGGCTGAGATGAAGCTTGTATCTCATCCAATCTAACATGAAGCTGTTCCAAACCTGCAGTCATCAAACGAGTCATGGTGTCATATAAAGCTCTCATTTGAACATTGGACAGACCAGCGTTTGAATGTTGAGGTGGTTCCTTCTCATAAGTCTCCATGGATCCTGATATTACTTAACAAACAGATTAAAAGATACAATACTCACTCTCTTTGTGTTTACTTCTCACCGACACAACTCACTTTTTTTTTCTTTTTTTTAAATATAGGTGATCACTCAAAGCAAAACTCTTCAAGTTCTTTCTCTAAGGTTCTAGGCAAGCAAACAGTCAAATCCAATGGATCAAAACAAACTTCCCCCAAAGAAAAAGACAGAAAGAAGAAGAGAATTTTTATTTTTTTTTTTGGAATCCGACTTAGCCAAATATCACGCTGGATTTCTCCTCAGCCAGCATGATTTCTCTTCCACCACTTCACCACTAGACAAAAATAAATCAGATCTTCTTTTTCTTTTTTTTGACTTTTCGAATTTCCTTTTTTATATATATATAAGCAAGAACAGAAATAAAAACTAGATGGTGAAGTAGATAGATGGCCCGGAATCTAGATAGACAGAAAAGAAGTATTTCAGAATTTTTGATGAAATAAAAAGAAAGAAATACCCCTTCAAGTGTGCTCTGATACCACATTGATACAATCTCCCAAGGGAAAACACTTGAATGAATGGTAGATAAGTGGGATATGAACCGATCAGAGGTTGATCAGACCGGGACTGGATGGAATTAGGTGGCTCGTCAGAAGTGATGGTGATCTCCTGATATACCACGCCTTAGTCAGCCTTGGATATGACGCACCAAGTCGCTAACAAAGGGAGTTGAATGGATATGACACACCAGACAACAAGTATGCCCACGCAGAACAAAAGAGAGAAAATGCTCAAAGAGAGTTTTCTTTACTNCCACACAGAACAAAAGAGAGAAAATGCTCAAAGAGAGTTTT
This sequence comes from Sisymbrium altissimum, assembly GCA_900406495.1. Taxonomy (NCBI): domain Eukaryota; kingdom Viridiplantae; phylum Streptophyta; class Magnoliopsida; order Brassicales; family Brassicaceae; genus Sisymbrium; species Sisymbrium altissimum. Next base: position 30,055 of record OVBI01001550.1, read on the forward strand.
CTTTACTTAGAATGAAAAATGATCAAAAAAGGTGTTTTGTTTTTACAAAGGAAAAAGCTTAAATAGCTTGGCAAACAAGGGTTTAATTCCCACGCCAGAGAAGCTGTAAATTCTTAGACTAAAATAAAAATGACATGAAATAAAAATCAAATGGACCGACGGTTTAATGAAACTCTAAGTTTTGGTCGGTCAAATTTTGGCCCGGGAAAAATGTCACTGAGACGCGTACAGTACGGTGAACAATCGGGACGCGTGGGCAAAGTATTGAGACGCGGGATCGCTGGCTCGAGACGCGGAGTCGCTGACTCGGGACGCGGGGTCGCTAACTCGGGACACAGGGTCGCTAGCTCAAGACACGGAATGGAAGTGTCAGGACGGAGGGAACTCGTATCGAGACACGTCGGAACCATCGGCAGCTCCGTGATCGAGGATCATCAGGACGCCATGCTGGAGCGTCTTACCCCGCAATCGGGTGATCAGTCCTACCGAGAGATCGAATTGGTCTTCTTTGGGTGAGCCGTCTCGTCCGGTATGGTGCTGAGCTCGGGTGTCACGATCATCACCGAATCCATCTCGAGTCATGGGCAATGTGTCTCGAGACAAGGTTTCGCCATCGAGTGTTGGTCTGTAAACTACTCGAGTCCGGTCAGCAGAGTGATCGATAGCCCGATTGATGACTGAACCTTCTATCGGGACGCGGCTACGATCGGTACGGGCATCGGTACAGTCATAAGTCTGCTCCTCTGAACCATCTCCAATTCTAGACCGAGACGCGGGTGTTCTGTCTCGAGACATCGATTCAGAAGGTGCCTTAACTCGGTGAAAATTGTCTCCAATCACCAATGGCTCGGGTGGATTCTCCTCCGTGTGTTCTAGTCCATCCGGTGCATCGTAACCTCCGGTTCTAGCTTTGGTTTCGGCATCCGGGATTGCATCATCCCCTCCCCGTTGAAAAGGATTTGCCCTCAAATCCGGTTCATCTGCAGAATAAGGAATTAAGTCAGAGACATTGAAACTAGAGCTGACCTTATGCTTACCTCGAAGATCAAGCTGATACGCATTATCATTTATCTTCCTCATGATTTTGAATGGCCCATCGACCCGGGGCATCAGTTTTGACCGCCTTTCGTTTGGAAATCGGTCTTTCCTCAGATATATCCACACGAGATCTCCTTCCTCGAAGGTTTGCTCTCTTCGGTGCTTGTATGATTGTTCGACTTACTTTTTGGTCCTCTTCTCAATGTTGAGCCGAGCCTTCTCATAGATCTTCTTAACCTGTTCTGCCTTTCTTTTCCCATCCAAACTGGTCCTTTCACTTAAAGGCAAAGAAAGTAAATCCATGGGAGACAAGGGATTGAACCCGTACACAGTTTCAAAAGGAGAGAACTAAGTTGCCGAATGCTTAACACTATTATAGGCAAATTTCACATGAGGCAAACACTCTTCCCAATTTCTCAAGTTCTTTTTAACAATCGTCCTAAGCAAGGTGGATAAGTTCCGGTTCACAACTTCAGTTTGACCATCAGTTTGAGGGTGACACGAGGTTGAAAACAAAAGCTTGGTTCCTAACTTAGACCAAAGGGTTTTCCAAAAGTAGCTCAAGAACTTGCTATCCCTATCACACTATGGACTTAGGGAACCCATGTAAACGTACTACTTCCCTAAAGAACAGTTCAGCAACATGCACAGCATATTCAGTTGAATGACAAGGAATGAAATGAGACATTTTTGAAAATTTATCAACAACCATAAAGATTGAGTCCTTTCCAGTTCTAGTCCTAGGCAATCCTAACACAAAATCCATTAAGATGTTTGTCCAAGGATGATCAGGAATGGGCAAAGGAAGGTACTTACCTGTTGATTGTGACTTAGCTTTGGCATGCTTGCAAGTCTCAAACCTTGTGCAGATTCAGATCACGTCCTTCATCCTGCCTGGCAAGAAGAAATGGTCTTGCAACATCTTCAAGGTCTTGTCAATGCCAAAATGACCCATCAGATCACCTCCATGTGCTTCCCTAACCAACAATGTTCTCAAAGAACAACTAGGAATACACAGCCGGTTTGAATAAAACAAGAACCCAAAGGTTCCTTGAAATATTTCCCAAAGGCAAACCTAGAGCTAGCTAGATAAGGTTCCTTGAAATCTAAGTCATAGGCATACATTTCTTTAAGTTGTATGAATCCTAAGACCTTAGCATCCATCACAGAAATAAGAGCATACCTCCTAGACAATGCATCAGCTACTACATTTTCTTTACCTTTTTTGTACTTAATGACATAAGGGAAAGTTTCAATA
>OVBI01001551.1:0-13147 GCA_900406495.1 Sisymbrium altissimum
AACCCGAAAGAACCGAACCGAACCCGAACGGGACACCGAACGCCCAGGCCTGTCTCTAACTATAACCCAAACCCAATTTTATTTTAATCCGTATGGTTATACGTCCAAACCGAACCGAGAAAACTTAGTTTTACGACTTTGATACTCTTTTTATCCTCTAAAGAAGTTCACTAACCATTATTTTGTGAGGATGTGAATCAAACATGTGTGACTGAAACCAATAGAGGTGTTTCGAAGCCCAACCGTATTAAAAGAGGAGGAACATCTTCAAACCAGATAAGCTATGATAAGTTTTTTAAAATGTAACATAAACACATCAACTCCCATGAACATAAACATGAAGCTTGTCAAATGCACTGGAGAAGAGAGATTATATCATAAAGGTAAATGAAAAAAAAGAAAAAGAAAAAAAAAGAAACATAAAGATTGGTCTCTGAGTTTAGGAGGGGATGAGGAGCGGATTTGATCTGTTTTCTTCTTCCATTATTGTTCCTCAAACTCGTGCATGTGATCTAGAAGATAGTTAGCTGCAAGTTCTTCATTTTTGTTGCACGCAAAGAACACTTCTAAGACCATCGCACGATCAAACCCCATGGCTTCAAGCTATGCACCCAAACAAAACAATATCAGAATTAAATTTCAATACAAGACAAAAGTAAGAGATATCCAATCAAATTTGAACCCAAATCACTACAAAATGAAGATTCCTCCGTTGCCATTGCCTATAATTTGCCTATAATTCAATTACAAATGCATAAAAGGAGAGAACAAACCCGTTCAATGGCTTCACGCTCTTCAGGTGTGACGGTAACAGCTTGTGGCATTGCTGCTTCCAACTGTTCAATGACGTTCCTGCAGTTGTATTGTAAGTAAATAAAATATCAGCTTTCACGTGGACGAACGAATAAATGAAAATGTGTATGAGAATGCTGATATAAACTCACTCTTCTCCTTCGACGGGTTCATTTATCAAGCGTAGGAAGTCAGCCTGGTGCTCTTGGATAAGACGAACAAGCTGCGGGTTTTGTTTACCGAGCTCTTGAAGCATAGGCTGCAGAACAAAAACATTGTAAGGGGAAAATGGTTGTGTGGATATTAACCTAACAGGGAATTGAATAGAGGGGTGAGTAAATGTACCTGTAGAATTTGTGGGTTCGCTTGTACCATTGCTCGCAAGGCTTGGAACTGAAGTATTGGCAAAAATATTGCAATTAACGTAAGAGGAACGGGTTGAGGATTTCTTTACTCAAATGGAGAAAAACTTCAAGATACCTGTTGACTGTTACGAAGGAAATCAAGATTACCAGCTCCAGCACCAGCGTCTGCAGCAGGCATGCCCTGAGTAAAAGACAGGTAAGAGTGGATGTCATATAAGAGATCCAAAATCAAGGAACATAAACTGAGATAGGTCAATTATATGCTACTTTGAGGATTACAAAAGCCATACCTGGGGAAAAAGGTTCAAGGGATTCGCGTTTGGACCACCAGTTGCAGGCACTGGAGCAGCTTCTTGTTGGGGCTGTGCAAGAGGGTTTGCTGCCTGTCCAGCAGCAGCGGGAGCTTGAGGGGCTGCCGGGATTTCAGCTTGAGCAGGGATTCCCTGAAATGTATCAAACAAACGTTCAACACACAGATTAATAAATACTTGAGGTATCGCAAACCAAAGGAAAGTAGACAATCGATGACACATACTGAGTACAGATATTCAACAGCTCTTTCAGGGTTGTTAAAGGCGGCTCTCAAGGCTCTGATAACAGTGTCACGGTCCCAACTACCTCCACCCATGTCAAGAATTTGCTGAACAGTAGACTCTAGATTATTTCCAGCAACAAGGTTTGACGCTGCTTGACCATACACATCCGTTTGCGTCCTGTTCAAACTCAAAACATAAGTTATTCGATAATAAAACAATAAAAGGCAAAAAAATCGAAATCCGAAAACATATTGCAGTTCTGATAAATGCTTACGAAGCGGCAGCGGCAGTAGGTGCGGCAACGGTGGCAGCTACACTTGTAGGCTCTGGACTACAAAACCCAAGTAAAAGTACAACAAATTAGCAAAGCGGCATATAAAGGAATTCATCAACAATTTCTCTCCCAAATAGAGGTTCACCAAAGCGTGAGAGCAAGGCCTGAAACTCACACTGAGACAGTTGGAGCAGCAACCGGAGGAGGAGCTACTGTCTGTGCAGGCTGAGCCTAAAAAAAAAACAGAAACAATTCCATTAGACTAGAGAAACTAATAAGTCTGATCTAAGATACGCCATTTTGTTTCTTTCCACTTGGAAATAGAGATCCTTGAACACAAAAGACTTAACTCACCTGAGTAGGTGCTGGTGCTGGTACTGGTACTGGTACTGGTGCAGTTGATGATACGCCGCTAGGAGAAACCTTGGCCTATATTTCATCAAGATTAAAAATCAATCATTACAACGAGTAGCATCCAGAAACTACTAGAATCCAAAAAAGAGTAAACAAACACCACACCTTAGACATCATGATAACAACGAAACTGTTCTCAACAACGCTGTTCTCTTCCAATGTAGTCTCATCCTTAAGAATTTTCCCTTGGTGAATCAGCATCTGCTGTGCCGCCGGGTATAACGCACCTTGTAGAGTTTCTATATTCTTCTTAGTCTCAGATATCTGCCATAAACATCAACATATTACATAACACTTATTAATCTCAACGATATATCAAACATCAACCTATTACTTAACACTTAAACCTACACTTAACACAACCTTAGATTCAAGAAAGATCAAGAAATCAGCGAATAATCCGATTCATAGACGAAAAACCACAATGTCAATCTCAAATATATATCAAATCATCAACATATTACATAAAGCAGCGAATAGTCCGATTCATAGACGAGAAACACGAAGCCGAAGATAATACACACTCTAAAGCCAATACTATCACTAAACTAACAAACGCACAAAGAAACCCTAATTTCTCAATTCCAATCGGTCGGCATAAACCACGAATTCGTCACAAACGGATTCTCAAACCGCAAAGTCGCACACGAAACGCGGAAATTTCACTATCTCAAAACCTAATTTCCACTCTACGCTAAAGAATCAAAACCAACACAGAGAAAGCGAAAATCAGACCTAAATTAAAACAGTTAAAACGCGATGGAGAAGAGCGAGATTTCACTCGAATTGAGGAATTAGGGTTTACCGTATCGGAAGGATTCACTTCGATCTCGAAGTTCGTTCCCTTGAGAGTCTTAACGAAAATCTTCATCGTTTAGGAGAAAACTTGAGAGAAGAGAGAAGAAATAAAGTTTTAGAGAGAGAAGCAAAGTATAGAGAGAGACCGCTTTTGGGGTCTTGAGTCGGCTTTTTATATCAACACAAAAATTAACAAGTGTTATTGAGTGATTGTCTGTATGCAAGTCTATTGTACCTTTGGTGTGTAAAGCACGGGATGAAGTCCATGAAGTTTCTTAGCCGTTGGATTAGTAAGGGAGCATGGGATGAAGTGGAGATGTGAAGAGGGGATTGTAGCCTTCGTTCGTAGAATCAACTGAATTACTGCTTGGGTTTGGAATTTTTAGATATTGCCAAGCGATATTTACTCAAAAAGTTAATTTTTTTACTTTTTTTGTGTGTTTGTCTTCTGCAAGTTAAAACAAAAACAAAAACGCCACGTATCGTAATCTCAATATATCTACAAAATGTTTTTACTTTTTTTAAGTTTTATCTACAAAATGTTTATAAGTCGTAATGTTAAAAGTTATTTGTCTTAGAATAATCCTACAGATTTTTGCAAACATAGCATTGCCATCATACATATAAAGTTATATACAAATTTTATTACATAATAATGATTCTCCAAAATTAGTAAATAACTTGCTTTTAAAAAAAAAATTAGTAAATAACAGTATCGTAACAAGTAGTAATAAAATGATTTAAGATATTGATTTGTGTTAAAATATATTTTACTTGATAAAATTTTGTTATAATTAATAAAAAGTAAAATTTTAAAATTATAAATTTTAAAAACTTTTTTCTTATAAAACCAAAAAAAGAAAAATCATAAAATTCAATTATAAACCAAAAAGGTTAAACTTTTCTCAAAAAAGTAAAATTATAGAAACCAATTAAAAAAAATTAAAGCTCTTTTATTTTTATTTTTCAAAATTCCCACAAAAAATTAAAAACACTCACATTAATATAAAATAATCTACTATTTTGTAAAAATAACAGGATCACGACAAATATCACTAAAATGATTTAAGATGTTAACATGTATTAAAATATATTTTATTTGATAAAAAATTATGTTAATATATATTAACAACGTCCTAAGTTAGAATCAAATACATTAACGTCTCAACATATTATAATATTTTTAAAAATATTTTATATTTTTACTTCTAATTCAAATAATTTTAATATTTTTTTCAAACAAAAGATTTTATCAAAGAAACAATTAATCCATCAAATTATTTTTGCGTAGGGTTCATTAAAAGTTCTATTTATCAATAAATTTAGTTTCAAATAATATTATATTTAAAATCTATTTTAAAAATCTTTACTTTTCAGAATTATTAAATAATCTAAATCCCATTTCAAATTTCAAAAAATATTTTTCTTGTTTTGGGTGTGGCAGTAGCTTGTAACTGATGATTTCAGCTTGTAAGAGCATTATTATCCGTAGATATTCAGTTTCCAGTATCTCATAAATATAATAATGATAAATTTTTAAATATTAATTAAAGAAATTAATTTTAGCCAACAAAAAAAATTGAACTAATCACAGACTGGCAAATGTAATATGAGTATCTCTAATTTTATTTTACAAATTCTCACACGAGAACTTTTTTTCTCCTTTTTTTTTTTCTTTTCCTCTCTCTTCCTTTTATATTTTTTTCAATATTTTTAATGTTAGATACTCTTTGAAAACCCAATGAGGCTGCTCTAACTGTCTCTCTTACCATATATCTATTTATTCCTTGGACTGTCGGAGGAACTGGAAACTTAGGAGTTAGGATTTGTTTTAGTGAATTTATGATGTTATGTTTCTTGTTAGTTTGCATTTTTAGAGTCGATTTTGTTTATGTTCTATTGGATTCTAGGTTAAAACTATGTTATTGTGATTCTCTTTCAAGTTCAGAAAGTAGAGAAAATTATAAATAATTGGGAGGACTTGATCACTGTGTGATCCAAACTTCAAACCTGGATAGTGTCAACATTTTAAACATGAGTCTCATAAAAACTTCTGCTTTGTGCTATGAAGTATTTTATTTCTTTTCCATGTTTTGAAGCTTTTTTGTTGTGTGTCGTAATACCTTGTCACTGATGATTCGAGCTTATGATTTTGTTTACAGATGAACACCTCACGGATTGGTTTAAACAAGTCCTTGTCAGCGAGGGAATCTCAGTGGAGATAAGAAAAGCTCAAGAAGTCTCTGTTTTCCACTCTTCCAATCAAACACTCGCTGTTACTGTAGATATTAACGAAGGAAGTTGTTTAACACCATCTGTAGGATCTGTGTGTGTGCCATTGCCTCCCATACAAATCATATGATCAGCTTCATTGGTTGCTTTTAGAACTTCAAATGCAGATTCACAAATCAAGACTTCTTATTTAAACGATGAGGCAATTCACTTACTTCCAGAAAAATGTTATGATGAAGCTCACACACACAAACAACATTATCTCCCAAGTGATCTTTTTGACTTGAAGATTCACAAGTTAGAGAAAGCTCAGAGCTTTTTTAAAAACCAATGGAACTACACAAACGGTAAGCTTTGCGGCAGCAAAATTAAAAACATCAGGCATGTTACGGTTTCAGTTAGAGATCGAGAAAAGAATCGGGAGCAATGAGAGTGAGTCAAGCAAGAATGCAGAGTGGAGAACGAAGCCGAAGATCGAACGGGTTTAGTTTTAAGTAAAGGCGAAAGTTGAAGGCAATAAGATAAAAGCAGTGGGGATGAGAAAAGTGGTGCCTTTCGTTGAAGTTGATACATAAGCATGGAGCAGTTTGATGTCTAACATGTCATTCATTAAGTTCCCATCAATACTTGTTTCTCAAGAAACTTTAACACTCGATGTTAAATGGTAGACACAACACAACACTTTGTAAGTATATATCAAGCAGATGTCTTTTTTAAATCCCCTTTTGTTTTTGATTGATAATCTTCCAAAAAGGAGTGCCATGTCAGTACAAGTCCGTACAGTGGCCCACAACAGCTCTAATTTGAATAATATGAACGTTGGGACTCTTATCTCTCTTCTAACAAGTTGTATACCTCTATAAAGATGTTGTATGTGACAAAATATCAATACACACAAATGAGAGTATTTTTCTCTCTATTCTCTTCTTATTCTCTCAACTCTAACTATTATTCTCTTCATCATTTCCGCACTAATCTCTTAAAATCTAACAACTTATACATCCAACATATTTAATATAACAAGTGTATTTTTACCATAATCTTTGACTCATGCATGGATCATTTCTATAATTAAATGCATAGGGAGTAGTGTCTAAAACCACATGTGTTCACCAAAAAACATGATTATATGTAAGTAGCACTAACATCTAAGATTCATAATTAAATGCATAGGGAATAGTGTATAAAATCACATACGTGTTCACCAAAAAACATAATCATATGTAAATAGCACTAACATCCAAGATCCAAAATTCTTCACTAACATATGATCTATTAAACGTGAAGAGAAGAGATGTTTTAAGCTTCCTTTCCCTGGGTATTCTTTGGTGGTCTCCCCCTTCTCTTTTTCTTATTTCCCTAGGTTGTCTCCCTCTTCTTCTTTGGTGGTCTTCCTCGGACTCTCTTTTTATGTGGATGTTTTTCACTCGGACAGTACCTGACTATTGGTTTTTTTATCCCGAGTACTATACCGTATCATCAGTGTTTATCTCTTCGTCTTTTTTGTCCTCTTTGTCCTCTTCGTCCTCCTCGTCCTCCTCGTCCTCCTCGTCTTCTTGACGAGACTGTCGCTATTCTTCAACTACTTCACAAAAAGGGAATTGTGAATCTGTAAACGTTCTTCATACAAAAGGGAAGTTTAAGAATATTCTTCATAAATAGGGTAAGTTTGAGGCGGTGACTCTTTTTCTCGATGAGAAGGGAAATTTTGGGGTGGCTGAACATTAGGCTGTGGCTCAACATGAGGCTGTGACTCAACATCATCAGGAAATCGATGAGAAGAGGAATTTTGGGGTGGCTGAACATGAGGCTGTGACTCAACATCATCAGGATAATCTCGGTGGTCTTAATCTCTTTGGTAGAGATCATCCCAAAATATTTTCTTTTTCTCTACCATCAAAACTTGTTTCCATATTTTGACAATCGAGTGATATGTTTGAAGGTAGTCTTTTTCGTCCTCTTTGTCCTCTTCGTCCTCCTCGTCCTCCTCGTCTTCTTGACGAGACTGTCGCTCTTCTTCAACTGCTTCACAAAAAAGGAAATTGTGAATCTGTAAACGTTCTTCATATAAAAGGGAAGTTTAAGAGTATTCTTCATAAATAGGATAAGTTTGAGGCGGTGACTCTTTTTCTCGATGAGAAGGGAAATTTTGAGGTGGCTGAACATTAGGCTGTGGCTCAACATGAGGCTGTGACTCAACATCATCAGGAAATCGATGAGAAGGGGAATTTTGGGGTGGCTGAACATGAGGCTGTGACTCAACATCATCAGAAAAACCTCGGTGGTCTTGATCTCTTTGGTAGAGATCATCCCAAAATATTTTATTTTTCTCTACCATCAAAACTTGTTTCCATATTTTGACAATCGAGTGATATGTTTTGGGTTCTTGAACTGTTTCCACCATATGTTGCTCATCAGTTGTAGGTAACAAAAAGACTTGATCTCCTGTAAAAAGCAAAAGAGAACATCACATTCAAGATACTTGCTCTAATCTTATTTTGATTTTGGTTATGCTTCAGATTCAAAATTATTTTGCTGCAAGAATGATTTCAGGGAAAAAGCTTGAGAGAAATCAAGTTATGCAGAAAAGATTAGGCGATGAGGTAGGTATCCTATGAGTATTGTTCTAATCTAATCGGTTATTTTCAAGATATCTTCTGTTGTCAGTTACATTATTTTCTAAAGGAACATGCTTGTTTAAGAAATCTAACTTTATTAGTTCCAATTTCCTTGTATATGTTCTGAAGTAGATAGCTTTTTTCACCGGTTTTGCGAAACTTCTTCTTGCACATTCTTGGACATGTACTCACTACTCCTAATACAGGAATTCTATATTTTTTCTTGAGCGGTGCAATACACTCAACAGACAATATCTGCAGAAAGAAAGTCCATTATTATCAACAGATCATTGTAAATCTAGAGGAATAATAAAGCATGGTATAGACCATGTCCATGAAGCCTCTGGGCCTCAGAAACAGATTTGTCATAAAATTTGTTTGGATCTAGATTCTTATTAACTGGCTAATTACTCTTTCAGTAATCAAGCAAGAAAACAAAAAATTTATCTCATTATTGGAGCAACTTAACAGATTATTCTTTTTATTGGCCATTTTTAGTATTGTTTTGATCGTTATGGCACACTTTTAAGTTATACTTTTATATATTTTGCAATTACTTATATGATAATACTCATTACAATTAGGGATGTGCAATTGTATACTGTATTAAGTTAGGTTTTTTTTTTCCGAAAAAAGCTTTGAAAGATTGTCACGTATCATCCAAAATTTGTACATTTTTTTTCTTTCTATTTTATTGTCTTTAATTTAATGAATTATAACTGATGTTTATTCAAATATTATAATTTACTATCTATCTGTTATTTTTGTTTTGTGTTTTTTTACAGAATGTTAAATTAATATTCAATCATTTGCCATCTTTTGACTTGTCTCTGAGTAATGAAAAAATTGTCTTCAAGATGGGCTCAGAAAAAAGTGCATAACCTTAAAAACCTCATGGATATAAATGAATGTTAGTATAAAATTTTTTAAATACAAATTACTAATAAAATATAATGCATTTTAAATAAAAGCTATTAATATAATAGATATGTTTCTTAATGAAATGACATAATTATATATAGTGAGAAAAATTTGCTGATTATATAATATTTTACTTAACTTGTTGTGAAAACTTTAGAATTAGGTTGAAATCTTTCACTTAAATATTGTTAAATTTGGAAAAAATCCAAATGATTTGAATTGAAAATTTTATAGAAATTTTTCTCATTAATATAAAATATTATATTAATTAAATTGTATATCTATAAGTGTTAATATTTATTGTTATGATTTAGTTTATGAAGTACTATTTATTAACAACAAATTTGAAAAAAACATTTTAAAACTTTGTATATAATTTAGATGATGATAACTCAAAATTTTTTTCTTATGTTTAATACAAGAAAGTATTTAAGATATTTATTTCTAATTTTATTATTAATTATTTTCTATAAATAAAATCGTTATCTATTACAATAAATAAATAAATATTTAATTTAATTTATAGAAAATTTATTAATGTTTATTTCCAGAACATAAAATCTTTAAAGTAATTGGTTAAATACTTTCCAAATAATTTTCGTTTCTATTAATAAATTTTTTTATTAATTTAATTAACTAAACCAATGCAGTTATAATTTTAATCCCTATTACATCTATCCCCAAACATTTTTAATATAACTACTCAATGACATGTAAATAATAATTGTTTTTTAAGTATTTTTATAAATTTACATCTTAAATACTAATTAGAAGATATTATAATGTATTTTTGTTTTTTATTTTCCTGGTTGATAATGTATTGTGTGTTTTTATTTTTTAATTCATAATTTGGTTTAAAAATATTTGTTTTGTTTTTTTTCAAAAACAAAATATTCTTCTTGCGGAAGTGTTTTATAGTGATAAAAATTATGATAAATGAGACTGATTTATTTTAGTTGGATAATTAATATATTAAGTGAATTAATTTGTTATATGAGAATATTTATTTTTTAGAGTGTGATCTTAATCTATGCTTTTGCGGAACGATGTCTTTTTGTTGAAAATAAATATATGGATTAAAAAATATTGGTTTTAAAAGGTTGGTTTGTTTTTTTGTTGTTGGCATGATTAAATTTTCTTGTATTTAATAAATGAATATCCATTTTAGGAATATTTTATGATTCATAAATATATTTTTTAGTTTCAATTTTTAGAAGATTTGAAATATTTGCGAAGATATTATTTGAATTAATCTACTTAAAAATAAATAAATATCGTAAATAAACATGTTGCAAAAAAAGATTCAGTGGAAATTTTTATAAATAATAATTTTAATGCATTTTTTAAAATTAACTTTATAATTAATATTATAGAAATAATTTAGGTTATTTTAATGTTACTATTTTCACTTTTTTGCCAGCATTTTTTTTTAACAAAGAATGGAATGAAAATAAAATTTTTTAAAATTTACAAAAAAATTGTAATTTCTAATTATTAAGAAAATGTTTTTTCTATGATTTTAAGATTTTGTAAAAATGTGAAATTAAAGAAAATGGAACCGTAATCAAACAATAAATTTAACCATTAGATAGAAAGTCGGTCGATATTTTATCTTTTCAGTAGTCTATTTCAAATTATTAGTGTAAAAAAAAAAAAGACTCTCTCTCTCTCTCTCTCTCTCTCTCTCTCTCTCTCTATTGCTCTCTCTCTTCAAAATCGATACAATCCTATTGAAACCCTAATTTCTCACTCGACGACTCCTTTTGATCCAAACGACAGATGTAAGTCTGATTAGATCTTGTTCCATAAGCTTTATTTTGTAGTTGATATAATCAATCACAAACGCAATTTGTGATTTTAATGATCATTGGAACTATTATCTTTTTCAGGTCAATAGAGGAGAAACGTCATCTTCTCGTCGAAGGAGTTGCGATAATGCATATCTCTATGGTATCTTTGTTTTTGTTCCTTTTTCGCCCATTTGATTCAGATTTATGCTTATCTCTCAGGAATCGCTTATAGGACTCTCGCTGTTATCGAATTGTAGTAATAATTGGTTCAATTTTCGAGGCTTATTCAGTTTCTTGATTCAGATAATGTTAAGTTTCTTTAGCGTTTCTGGAAGAATAATATTAATCCTTGTGGATTTCTCAATCAAGAAAAGGATATGTTTGTACATTTGATTTTGTGAGTTTATACTTTCTACTTTGCTCACTTGATTGGGTTTTGATTGATTTCGAATCTCTTTGTCTGCTCTGTTTCTGGCAGGCAATCATGGTTGTGAGAGTGATCAAGAGAAGCATTTGTTTATAGCTGAATCAAGAACTTCGAAGGAGAAAACATAAAAGCTGCAAATAGAGCTACAGCAGTGCTACAAAGCGCAATTGCAACTGGTGATACAAGTAGCTGAATCAAGAACTTCCAAGGCTTTCTTTACAAGAGAAGGAGTTGTTGATTAATTACCCTGGAGGAAGACATATCCCAAACAAGGTCAGATTGGTTTTTGTAGTGGATTTAAGGAATTATAAAGTTATGGGGTTGTTAAAACTATAGTTGCATTGTAGGGAGGAATGTACATGATTACAAGAAGAGTTAGAGGAAAAGACAAGAATGCTTGATTTACTTATTGCTCAAAACAAGAAGTCAGATCTCAGCTGGAGGAGATGACAGATAGAGCTCAAAAAGCAGAGGCTGAGAATAAAATGTTAATTGATTGGTGGATGTTGCNTTAACTGAGGTACATGGGGACTTTTATCTTTCACAATAGTCTATAATAGTAGAGTTTATTCATCTCTTTTCTTTGATTTGGTTAGGTTGGGCTGAATTCGTTTTTTTCTTTTTTGCGTGCTTAGGCAAATGCTCTCTATGAAGAAATTCTACCTAAGCTCAGAGCCAATGGTGTGGGAAATCTTGCTCGGCAGCAAGTTGATGGAATTTTCCGCTGCTATGAAGATGGAACTGATCATTTTGTTGATTCAACCATTCCGGCAACATGTGGTTATCGTATCCATGCTCACGAAGGTGGCTGTGGTTCGATTCTCTTTGAGTACAACTCGCGTACTCTGTTTACCGGTGGGCAAGACCGAGCAGTAAAAATTTGAGACACCAACAGCCATAACAGAAAAAGCTTATGACCGCACTATTAAACGCAATGCAATTGGCCTCAGCATAGATGGGCTTACACGGATGTGAATCTTAGGTATGGGATATTCAGGCCATAAAAGACGCTTTGAGAGCTTTGCGGAAGCGTCATCTTCTTGAAGAAGGAGCTCATGGTCCCGCAATTTCTGCTCTCTCTAAACGTATGCTCTCAGGTATCTTTCTTTGTTTCTTTTTCTCCATTGGTTCTGTTTTTCAGCAATTCAAATCTTTCGTTTTAAATCGTTTTTAGGACTCTTTAAAATCGAATTTTAGTAACAATTGTTTATAATCTGTTCAATTTTCTAGGTTTATTCAGTTTCTCTAAAAAAGATAAGGTTCTCTTATATCATTTGCACTATGAAATGTTTAAGTTTCTTTAGCATTTGGAAGAATAGAGGTTCTTGTTTCAATCTTTGTGGATTTTTGCTGGACGTTTTCGTTGGATTTTTTAATCAAGAAAATGTATGTTTGTTCATTTAATTTGTGAGTTTATACTTTCTACTTTTTTCAATGTTGTTTCCTCTTTTTCTAGTGAGATCTCTGCTTTTGTCCTTCGAAATGGATGAAACTGCTCTTTTTAATCTGATCCTTTTTTCTGCTCTTTTTAATCTGCTCTTTTTCTTTGTTATGTTGTTGCTAAACTGTTGTTGTGTCTTAGGGAAATGTAAACTTATAAGTAGTTTAGTCTAAGTTCAGTAAATTTGGTCCTTTCTAACTTTTATGTCCTGATCTGGTTTGTCTATATGCAGGGTTCGAAATGGAAGGAGAAGATAGAAAATATGGAAATAGAGATACATCAATGCTGCAAAGCACAATCACGATTGACTGAAATAAAAAGGTAATCTTAATTACCTCTCTGAAGTGAACTTGTCCCACGGTTTCTAGTCATCGAGCTAGAAACAAATGCCTCGTCCTATAGGTAATCTCTTTCAAATGTCTTTGATGCCAGAATGTGAATGAACTTGTCCCACGATTTCTAGTCATCGATCTATAAACAGATGCCTTGTCTTAGAGGTAATCTTAATTACCTCTTTGAAATGTCCCTGTCCCACGGTT
>OVBI01001551.1:13194-32266 GCA_900406495.1 Sisymbrium altissimum
AGAGGTAATCTTAATTACCTCTTTGAAATGTCCCTGTCCCACGGTTTTTGGCCATCGAGCTATAAACAAATGCCTCGTCCTAGAGGTAATTAAGATTACCTCTTTGAAATGTCCCTGATGCCAGAAGGTAAAGAGTTTGTCCCACGATTTCTAGTCATTGATCTAGTAACAAATGCCTCGTCTTAGAGGTAATCTTAATTACCTCTCTGAAACGTCCCTAATAATGTCACTAACGCTAGATATAAATGAGGTTGGCCAGCGTAGTCAGTAACACAATCTTCCCGGTTCTAATTGAATTGAATTTCTAATTCTCTCTGTATATGGGGAGGGAACGAAACCTACTGCAGACTTTTGAAATCTGAGCTTTTCGGATCTAATTTCTCTTCTTCTTATTTGTCTCCTGCAGGTAGCCAAGGATCTGCTTCTTCTCCAATGAGTCCATGTACCAACATGTTAAGATTCAAGACGGATCGTTCTAACTCATGCCCCAATTCTCTTTTCTCTCCTTCCATCCTCGGAAACGACAATGGCCTCTCCAGTGACTCCTCCCCGCCTTCCAAACCGCCTCGCAAGGTTCCTAAAACGCCTCATAAGGTATATCACTTATTCACTTGTGATGTACCTTATGAGGCGTTTGCTCTAATTTGCTAAATTCAGTCCTAGGCTAGATACAATAGACCTATAGCTAAGAACTGACCTGCTTCACTTCTTGGAGGGTTATCATGTTAACAAACATTGGTTGGTGTTTTTTCTTATGAAACAGTTATTGGTATGGAACGATCATTCACAGAACCCTATTCAGAAGCTGACTGAGCACACATCAGCGGTTAAGGCGATACATGGTCTTCTCATCAGAGCAGCCTCCTTGCTTAAGGACGTGGAACCGCAGACATATGCATTAGATTCTGGAAGACGACAAATGGACATCAGTCAAATAGCATCGACACTGGAAGCCAGGTCTACAATCTGGCATGGAGCAAGAATGCTGACGAGATAGTGAGCACTAATGGCTACTCTCAAAACCAAATCATGCTCTGGAAGTACCCATCCATGGCAAAGGTACAAAGTTTATTTCTTCTACGCTTGAAAGCCCATTTCTTGATCTTTCTATCTTCTAGTTTCTACTATATAACTGAGGCATCAAGTGATGATTGTTTTGTGTAAGTCGCAACCCTTACATGGCACAGTATGAGAGTACTTTAGTTGACTACGTTACCTGATGGCCAGACTATAGTGACCGGAGCAGGAGATGAGACCCTGCAGTTTTGGAATGTCTTCCCTTCAGTGAAGATGCAGGTCGGTATTCTCTCTTCCAGTTTGGATCCTTCAGACCAGAATCAGATCTTCTAGCCGGCTGTTTCTGCTCAGTTGATTAATGACCAGTTTTTCTGTTTGCAGACACCGGTGAAGGACACAGGCCTCTGGTCATTAGGGAGGCACGTATCGGATAACAGTCATACATTCGACTCGTAAGCTTAATCTGTTGTTGTTTACACAGGTTGACCTGAGTAGTACAAATTCATTGTGTTTACACACTATCAATAAGTAGTAAACAAACATACAGAAGGTCAACACAAGAGTTTCACCTTATTTTACCAGTTAAAAAAGTTTACAGATGTCTTCTAACTTCACATTTCTTTCTTTTTGTTTTGCTTGTAGTTCTCCTCCGGGTTTCAAAAATCACGCCAAGAGTTTTAGGTTATTTTATTTCCACTCTTTTATGTTTTGAATTTGTTCTTCTCCCTAGAGTTCAAATTTCAGATTCGGAATTGGTCTTTGAAAGATTTGCATGTTGCTTTTGCTTTTAATTTCTTTAAATCTAAAAGAAACTAGATATATATGCTAGAGTGTTATAATCAATTTGCATAAGTTTGATATCTATGCTACTAGGGTTAATGTTAAATACCTTTAAAATTAATGTTCTTTCATCTTAGTTTTCCGACTCCTTATTTAGACTTTACGTTATTGTTTATTTTAGTTTGCTATTATTCTTTGCTACATAATATTCTCTCATAAGAAAATGGATTGTTGAGTGCTTATAAAATCTATTGTTAGGGGAGACTGCATCACTTTGTAATTTGAAATTATCTTACTTAGTTTCTTAAGATATGTTTTTCTTTTAATTTGTTTGATCATATTGGTAATGATGTCTATATGGAAGGTATGGATTTCTATCATAAGTTAAATGATTCTTGAGTGATAGTATGCATAATCAGATCTTTTCTTTGTTAGGTAATTTCTAACCTTGATCAAATGTCTTTCATGCTTTCCGTTGGAATATATTCATCTTTAATTTCTCTCTTACAATTGGAAGTTTGAAGCTTATTTCCATATGAGTTCTCTTATTTCTATAAATCTTTTGCCATATATTCTTTCATGTTTCATGTTAGTTGTCTAGAATTATTCTTTCTTGGTATTGATATTGCTATGGTCTGGCCTTGGTAATTTTGGGTTGAGTCATACTTGGATGAAATCTTAGATATTGTTATTTGTGTGGCAAGCTTCGTCTTATAAATGTTTTCTTTCATATGCTTTTTCATATGATTTGATTGCTATGTTTAATGTGTTTTTTACTTGCTATACTAGCAGTTTTTGTTTGTTTGGATATCTGAATTGGTAAGAGTAGAAGTATTGGTTGTCGTTTTTAGGTGAGTGTGAGGTTATTTGGGATTCAGTTAAATTTGGTTTTGGAAGATCATAGTATGTGCTCGACTTTTCTAATTTTGTTTGATTGTCTCGTTGTTTGTATTTTTAAGAAGATGTCTTCTCTGATTTGTAATGAACATTAGTTTTTTTATATTGGTTATTCGTCTCGTGAATCTTTAAAAACATTTTTAGTCCTTTTTTTGGGTTGTCATTTTGTTTGCTTTGCTCTTATGTTCTTGGTCTTTTTATGGATTCTAAATCTTGTTTTTTAAATTCTAGTTATGTTTGTCTTTGTTAAATTATGTGATAATATCATTTAATGATTGTCCTGATGCCATACATTTGCTTATCTTTTGCATCAATTAGTCTTTGGAAAAATCATTTTGCTGGTATTTTTTTTTTTTATTCTGTCTTTTTGGAAACATTGTTAGTCTTTTCTTATTTTGTAGTTGTCATGCTATTATGTCTACTGTTATGCAGTTAAGCTCGTATGTTCTTGATTTTTTTGGGGATTTTCGGTGGTGAAACGTTTTGTTCTTTAATTCTTGGTTTCTAAATTTTAGTTATGTTCGTATTTGTTATATTGTGTGCTAATATCATTTAGAGTCTTGATATATTTGATTGAGTTTTGTGAAGAAGTATGTTTGGATTCGAAAAACCCCAAATCAAATGGAACTGAACTGAACATTTTGATTTTCGGTTTCAGTTTTAAACTCCAAACCGATCTATGACATAGCATAGTGATTTTGATTTTCTGTTTGGTTTAGTTCAGCATACCTGATCTAGTCTTTTTTTGTTTTTGGTGAGAAACCGGGAGCAAAGGACTCCCAGCAATTTATTGAAACATAAATAAAAACATTATACAGGAACCCGTCGAGGCCTTAAAAGACCATCAACATCTTCCCTCCAAGTTGGAACAACAACATCTGGGGCAACATCAAACGAGTGTACTCCTAAAGGCAAAGTAAACGCAAAGTTAGCTAACTTATCCGCTAGGTGATTAGCTTCCCTATACACATGGGAAATTCGGACAATCCAGTCCTTTGAAATTAAGCCGTAGCACAACTGCACTAGGAAAAACGGGTGAGAACTGCAGACACCCGACTTCAGAAGACCTACCACCAGTTCTGAATCAATCTCAACCTCTAGCCTCGGGACTTGTTTCTCCCAAGCAATAACCAGGCCATAGTACACGCCCCATAACTCAGCAAGAGGGGCCGAGCACCGTCCAATATTAAAAGCAAATCCCCTGCACCATTGACCTTCACAATCTCGGACGATTCCACCTGCCGCAGCCAATCCTAGGTTTCCTCGTGAGGCCCCATCAGTATTAAGTTTCCACCAACCCAAACATGGTGCTTCCCAACCGATCATACGCATCTCCCTTTCAATCTGCCATAAATGATTGGACTCTTGGCGATAAGCTATAGCCACCTCCGCGGCCTGATCTTTGATAAATTTCACTCTGTCACGACAAAGTTTGTTCACTCTAAAAACATTGCCGCATCGCCACTTCCAACTCCACCAGATTGCTATTGCAAATGTAATTGACCAAAGACAGTTTCTCTCCTCCGTCGCAGCGTGTAAGTTAGAATACAGCCATTCAAACAGTGACTGCGAAAAGAAACTAGATCTCTTTGATGGAGGAATTATACGTAACCATATACCTTCCATAGCAGGGCAATCCCGGACAATGTGAAGAAAAGACTCCACTCCTCCTCTGCAAACCTGACAGATATTGGTATCCGAGAGATGTCTTCGGTACCGCTCCTCATTAGACATACCTGATCTAGTCTGTTCCTTAGTTTCTTTAATTTAGATATCTTTAGTAGTTAATACATTAGAACTGGTTTTGAAATATTTAAACTGGTTTCTTCCAAAATAATCGAAATACCAAAGCTTTCAGAATTTTGGTGTTTGTATTAAACCTGACAATTTAATCAAATTGAGGAATGAAAAATAAAACCAGTGGATAAAAGTTTTTATGCTATTATCTTCATTTTTTTGCCAGATTATTTTTTAACAAAATTTTAAAAATGAAATGAAAATGAATTTTAAAAAAATTTAGAAAAAAAAATATAGCTTCTCTTGCTAACGTTCTTGTCTCTGCTGGCCATCACTTTCTCGTATCCATCAGCCTTCGATTCTGGTCTGATCAAACTCGATGACGACAATGTCAACAGGCTCCTCTCCTTCGTGATCGAGACTTGCCACGGAGAAGACAGCAACTCATGCCAGACCCTTTTGTCGGAGCTCTCCACGTTGTCTTCCTCGCTCTCAGAGAGTAGACGTCTTAACCTGTTGATCACGTTCTTGAACCACTCCCTGTGGCGGGTCGAGATTGCTATGAGCCTCATGAACGAGTCTAGATCGGGATGGATTAGTGCAAGGGAAGACGAGGATCTAGTTGACTGCGAGGAGATGATGGACTCGGCAAAAGATCGGATTGTGAGTTCACTTGAGGAACTGCGAAGAGGAAACCCTAATCTCAAATCCTACGCAAACGTTCACACTTGGCTCAGCAACGTCCTCGTGAGACACGGGACCTGCATCGACGGCATCACTAGTGGTATATCCAAACTTCGGATCGAGGAACAAATGAATGATTTGATCTCTAGGGCTAGAGTGGCCCCAGCACCGGCTCAAAGTTTTTTTGGCCCCCTGGGTAAAAAGAAAAATTTTAACTACATTTTTACAAAAATTTAAATTTTTTTTTTATTTTTCTTACATAATATAGTAGTTTTTAAACTATTATCTTTATGATTTTGTAATATATAAAAAAATATTAAACAGGAAAGTATATATGTAAAATTTTTGTTTGTTAAACTGATTTTATCTTATTAATTTTAAAATTAAAACTTATTTTTATTAATTATATTTAAGAAAAAAAAAACAGAAACTAAAAAAAAAATTTGTGGGCTCTTTTATCTGATGAACTCTGGGGTCTGTGCACTGTTTGCTTTCCCTCCTAAGCCGGCACTGTACGTGAAGCAAGGCGGTTATGAAGATGAGGTTGTTAACATCGGGAAGACCAAAGTGAACATAACCATCATAGGAGACGGTAAAGACGTAACGGTCATAAGTAGCAGTGCGAGTGCTCCTATCAGAACGTTCAAAACCGCAACGCTTGGTAACATCATTTATTCTTTTCGAGAACACTAACAGTCTTCGGGCGTGAGCATATGTGTATTCGGTTTAGTTTTGGACAGGAACTATTCGGTTTCAAATCTTTCGAATAGAATTTTAGACCCAAGTATTTAATAGAATTTCGGTTTGGTTTCAATTCGGTTCTTTCTGGTTTTAGTCAGTTTGGTTTTTAATTTTGAATATCCAATGGATACTGTACTTAAAAAATTTTGGTTCCTATACGGTTCCGGTTTGCTTCGGATATTTATTATCCAAAATACTGTAAATATATCCGAAAACTCAAAAAATATATCTAAAAATCCAAAATTATTTATGTATATCTGATAAAAACTTTTGAAAATAGATATAAAATACCAAAATATATCTAAAAAACCTAAAGAAAAAAAAAAGATATAACTGAAATACCTAAAATGTGTTTGTAAGATCCAAAAAAATACATAATACCTTTAATATATTTAGGTTATTCGAATCGGTTTAGTTTGGATATTATCCAATATCCACGGATATCAATATTCAAGAACCATCGGTATTTTGATTAGAATCGATCGGATCCGAACCGGCTTTTTCTGTTCAGATTTTTGGTTCTGGTTTTTTTTTGCCCATGCCTTAGTCTTGTTTTATTTATTCCAAGTCATTATATTTTTTGACCCTAATAATATTAAATATATGCTGGAAAAAAATCTACAGCCATTGATGGAGTAGACTTTTTGGCCCAAGATATCGGAATCAAAAACACAGCTGGACCGGAGAAAGGACAAGTAGTTGCTCTCCGAGTAAGTGCTGATATGTCCGTGATATATCGCTGCTGAATCGATGTCTATCAAGACACGTTATATGCTCACACGGGTAGACAGTTTTACTGAGACTGCTACATAACGAACATCGTAAATTTCATATGCGGACACGTGGCAGCTGTCTTTCAATACTGCCTGATCCAGCCACAAAAACCGATTGGAGGACAAAGCAACATGATAACGGCTCAATCAGGCAAAGAAAGAACGATAAGTCGGGGTTCACTTTTCAGAAATGCAACATAACGCGACTCCAGATCTCACTCCATTCAAAGAACTGTAAAGACATTTCTTGGACGTCCATGGGAAGTATTCTCCAGAGTCGTATTTGTGGAATCGTTCATTGACTATCTCATCAATCATGCCGGTTGGGCTCCCTGGAATAAGGAGAAAAAGGGTTATCTACGTTGTACCGTGGAGCCGGGAGCGGATACAAGGAACATAGTCAAGTGGGAGGGATTCAAAGTAATAACCAATTCCAACGACGGTGTCAATTCACGGTGAGAAAACTTATTTACGGAAATTTGTGACTTAACTCCACATGAGCTCTTTATGATGTAGGCCTTTGATTACGTAGTACTTATGTGATGCTGTTAAATAATTGAAGAATATGAATCTCCATAATATTAAATGGCAAGATGTTTTTTAAAAATATTTAAAATAATTCTCATATTTATAAAAGATGCCACTAAAATTATTTAGTAATAGGTGAAATATATTCTGTTTGACAAACAAATCTATTAATTGTTTTTGTCATCTTAATCGTTTTGCATAATTATATGCAATCTATCTAATTATTAGCACAAATATAGCAAAATCAAATCATATTTATAATTAAAATTTTAAATAATAAAAATAAAGATATTATTTTGCCATATTTCTTTTGATATAACAACTTAACAAACGTGAGTAAAAATCTAGCAAAATCTTAGCAAAATCGTAGCAAAATCTTAGCAAAATCCTAGCAAAATCAGATGATATATCTACTATTGAACAAACACAAATATATTTTAGTATAGAAAAGTATAAATAACAAAAACCTGAATCGAATTAAAACAAATAACCGAATGTCCCTTCCTACGCAAGAAGATCGAAAACGCAATTCATAAAATTCAACTACAAACATTAATAAATAAATTTATAATTAAATAATATTATATCATCATGCCATTTAATAAAATTTAATTATAACATTCACAGTAAACAATCAAACCAAATTTTCTCAAATCAAATCATATATAAAAAATTTGAAAAAAACAAAATTTCTCGGCGTAAGCGCATGTTATTTTTTTTCGTATGAGAAAAGGTTAAGATATAAGAGAGTCGTGATAGAGATCACTAGAAATAAATAATGGAATCAAATTATATGAGGAGAAGGTTGCATTCTGTGGGATTGTTGCTTTGGCCAATGTATCAGCCACTTGATTACGGCTTCTCGCACACCAGCTGAACTGTATCTCCTCAAATTTGGAGCTCCAATACAATATATCACGTATCCAGTTCATGAGTCCAAAGTTGATCTCCTTCTTATTGATAGTATTTACCAAAGACTTGCTATCACCTTCAAATATTAGTTTGTGATATCCCTTACTCCAACAATATTGCACTGCCATTAGTAAAGCCTGAGCTTCAGCTTCCAAAGAGTTTTGAGGGAAAGAGTGTTGAGCATGTCCTACACCTTTATAGACTCCATCTGCATCTCGCATAATCCACCCAGCTTTAGTAGAACTATGTGTTGCGTGAAAAGACTCATCATAATTGCATTTCAAAAACCGAATTGTGGTTTCGTCCAACGAGGCCGTGGGGAGCTGTTACAGCGTTGTGGTGGAGAAGGTAATGTTGTACAAGCTTGAGCAATTAGATAGTTTTGTGCATTATTCCAATCAGTGACATCATGTCGTACTTCGTGGAGTATTTGACGCCAATGCACTTGTTTCCGCTGAAATAGAAGGACATTGCGACTCTTCCAAATACGCCACAATAACCAGAGAGCTAGTTGATGAGTTGTTTCATCGACACCAGTGCCAGGTTGTAATATAGCTGTAAGCTGTTTTTCTAAAGTTTCATTTGGGCGATATGTAAGAGAGGTTGGAAAATTGCCTCCCAGCCATAAACACTGAGCATAATCACAATCAAAAAACAAATGTTGTGTTGACTCTGTTGCAAGTGTACACCGCTGACAAGTACTTATGGTGGTAAGATGTCTTATGTGTAGGAAGACCATTAGATATCAGCCGCCACAGAAAGTGTTTGATCTTAGGAGCAGTAGACAATTTCCAAATGGTTTTCTTAAGCGAAATTGAACATGGAATAGCCTAATATATATAATAATAAAAAAAGTTATCTACAAATTCTAAAGGTATTTGTACTCGATCAGTCTCATCCACCATTGAAACCTAAATACAGAGTTCCATCTTACTTTTTCCATGACATAGGGAACTTTAAAGGCATAATTATATAAATTTAAAATTTTACCAAAAAAAAAGGAAGAAGGTATAATTATAAATGAGATAATGATGAGGGATAAAAATATATCTTATTATATAAATTTGGATTTTTCAAAATTATAATTAACATGATGATCATGACAAGTGGCAACTTGATTATTAGGATGTTTACAAGTGTCAAAATATATTTATTTGTTAAAATTTTATAATTATTAACACAAATTTTAAAAAGAAAATTATAAAATTATAAATTTTAAAAATAATATTCAGAAAAGAAAATTATAAACAAAAAAGAATTAAAATAGTCAAAAAAATTAATTTAACTTTAAAAAAATTAAATTATAAAAAAGAATTAAAATAATCAAAAATTTAAATGACATTTTGTTTAAAAGTAAATTACAAACCAAAAACAATTATGAAATCATAAATCCCAAAAAAACTACCTCTATATAAATGTATCTATTCTCTCATAATCTTTCATCAAACATACACAACCTTAAAAAATATTAGGTATATTTTCTCATTCTTATTGAAATTTGAAATTTCGATGTGTAAGATTGCAATAAGAATTACAAAGTCTATAATAATAAATTATATACAGTACAATCAAATGTGAATTAACATGTATTTCACATTTGCTTTTATTCATTTAGTTACACATTAATTTAGTTTGATCAGAAAATTAAATGGTAATTTTTGGATAGTAATTAACTTTTTCTTAGTAATTAATGGTATATTTTTCATTATTACTGAAATTTCAACTTTAATGTGTTTTGATCATAAATTATATACAGTACAATTAAATGTGAATTGCAATAAGATCAAGCGGTTTATATGGTATATTTTTATTCTATATTAAAATTATATATTTTATTATATAATAAATATTAAAATTATCATATTTTTTTTTATAGATGTAATTAGCTATATTAAAAATATGAAAAAACTGATATTCGCAGTCACACTACATCAACTCTTGGAAGAATAACGCTAATTTTATTATTAGAAATGTGTGTTTTTTTTTTAATTCAGTTATGTAAATCGGAACTTTTTCTTTTTTTATGTTGTTTTTTTTCATTAAAGGTCATGTTTTTTTCTTCATGTTAATTTTTTTTCTATTTTTAGTTTACTGAAATTTTCTTTTCTGTTTTTCGTTATCTCTTTTGATTTAAATTGGAATCAAATTATTATTTTTATATATTTTTAGTTTTCTAAAATTTGCTTTTTTTTCTTTCTTTTGAACAAAAGACTTGCATTACTTTAAAGGGAGAACTGCAATTGGCTTAATATAGGCCCAGATAGAGGGTTTTTGGCAAGAGAATCGGCTAGCCCATTAAGAGCTCGCAGAACAAAAAGAAAAAAAAAAAGAAGTAAATGCAAATGATAGGATAAATCAAGCTTTATCCTGTCCGATCATCTTTTACCTAGGTCACTCCACTTGACTATTATTGGGCTTGTAGCTGGATTTTGACTCAGTCTAACTCATGCGTTCTACGCATATAACATTCCATCCCCCTAGACCATTTGATCTCGAACTAGGCTTATTACTATTCATTGATGTAACAGTTAGTTCTTACCTTAGCCTTATTCACGGAGTTTGATTGTCTACTTGCTTTGCAGTCCAGTTTGGTCAACTCTGTTACGTATCTATTTGAATGTGCCTATAATCCGTCCACATTTAACTCATGTGGCAAACACATTTCTCCCCGGTACTTAGGCATTCAAACCGTCATCCCCACATAATTAAATATCCATTAGATAATCCGTGGAAACAATATGCATATATAGCCTTTCTCGGCTCATGCACCATTGCTGCATCCATCATGTACCCTCCGCTTGACCACCTAATTCTCTTTTTGATCACCATTCTCCATCGTTTCCCAAATCACTCAACTAACTTCCCCACTTGACTAGGATATGATGAAAGATTCTTTTCCTCAACCGGCTGCCGAGATATATTTCTCATACAGTCCGGTCCATCATGTTTCTCTTATGGTCTGATCCTAATCCATACCATGTTAAATTTCCCATCCGGCCATCTCCATACCTCCAAGTTAATCCAACGCGATCCTTGTTCTAGATGGCATGCCATCTCTTGTTCCTTTAATTGATAAGTATGTCTTCCGCCCTGATGTCGTTTGTTGTCTCAACAACATGTATGTATACCGTTTTTATAAAATGATGATACAACCGGAACCAAATCATATTACTCTATGACTAGTGTTCGGCAATCGGGTATCTATTGGGGGTTCGGGTTGGATAATTCGGATTTCGGACAATTCAGTACTATCTATAAAGACCCCAATCGGTATATTCTAAAAATATTGGTTTGGTTTGGTTCATAACTGGTCGGATTCGGGTCGGTTTTGTATTTCTACATAAAACCCGATTAGAACCGAAGTAATAACTGGTTAGTATTGGTTCGGTTCTTTCAGTTCTTTTTAGTAACCAAAATACTAAAAACTCCGATTAAAACCTAAAAGAACCGAAAATACAGTTATATATTTTCGGTTTCTTAGATTTTTGTATGGTTTTTTTAGTATTTTGGTTACCAAAAAGATCCGAAAGAATTAGTATATATAAACAAAGTACTTAAACAATTGAAAAAATTCAAAATATCTAATATATATAAATTAAATAATCGATAACCAAACTAAATTGATATGATAAATACTATTGTGTATAGATATGAGAATATAAATATTAGTAAGCTTCGGATAAATGGAATCCTTATTAATATCGGGTAAAACCCGAAGCCGAACCGAAATCTAAACTATTTGTAGATTAGTCCCAATCGGTTATTTTATTATATCCGAACCCAAATAGATACCGACTTTATCAGCTTGGATTCGGTTCGATTATTCGGATTCGGTTATTTTGTCCAGTCCTATCTATGACCATTGTCCAATCTCTTTGGACCGGGCTTAACCGGACTAATATAATTCAAAACCCGATAAGATCATTTTGGTTCTAACCAACGACAAATCCCAACAACTAAACCAAAAAGACTCGACTTTTGTCTTCTACAGATGCCGAAGAAGAAACCCGTGAAACTCCCCGGCGATGTCACCGCCGCTCCATTCTCACCGCATTCCGAAGCTCCGATCAACACTTGGCGGTGGCTATCACACAAAGGAACCACAACTTCATTCCTCTGCATCTCTCTCTTCGCATTACTGATCCGATCTGCTGTATCCATGTTCCCGTACTCCGGCGCCGGAACTCCACCAAAGTTCGGAGATTTCGAAGCTCAAAGACATTGGATGGAGATAACAACAAACCTCCCAACCATAGATTGGTACAGAAACGGGACTTACAATGATCTCACTTACTGGGGACTAGACTATCCTCCTTTAACTGCTTACCAAAGTTACATCCATGGGATCATTCTTCGAATGTTCAATCCTGACTCTGTTTCTCTTGTTACCTCTCGTGGTCACGAGTCTTATCTTGGGTACGTGTCTTAACAGATTGGTCTGATCAAAGGTTGAATCTTTTCTTTTAACATGATGAAGAAAACATATTCAAGATTTGATCTTTGTGTTGGTTGTTGTGTGTTTAGGGTTTAACTAGTTTGGAGTCTAAAGTTGGTTTCTTTTTGTGCAGGAAGTTATTGATGAGGTGGACTGTTTTATCGTCTGATCTTGTCATATTCTTCCCAGCTGCTCTCTTTTTCGTGTTGGTGTACCATAAGACACGAACTAAGAGTGATAAGAGTGAAGTGGCGTGGCATATTGCAATGATTCTGTTAAACCCTTGTTTGATTCTAATTGATCATGGTCATTTTCAGGTTTGTTTTGATGGCTGTTGTCTCTATTGTCGTTCTTTGGTTGTGTTTGATGATTCTCATTTTGGAATTTGTTTTTTTTAGTACAATTGTATCAGTTTGGGACTTACATTGGGTGCTATTGCTGCTGTTCTCTGTGGGAGCGAGGTTCTCACTTGTGTTTTGTTCAGTCTAGCTCTTAGCCATAAACAGGTAACGTTGGGATTCTATTACGGTGTTCTTGTGTCTTTCTAGTTGAATGTTGGTATGCTTTGTTCTGTTTTACAGAAAGTGTTAAGCTTTGTACATGATCTTACACTTATTGGCTTTTTGTCAAATCTCATTTGGATGCATATACGCAAAATGTCTAATTTGTTGAGGTAGTAGTGTATGTTACACATATAACATTGTTAATCTTAAGCGGTTTTTGATTTGATTTGATAAGTATGTGGTGTTTGGGTATTTGTCTCTGTTTATATCTGTACATTGTGATAGTTTCATATTGCTGTTCCGGTTTATAACATGTTGGTCAGAGTGTCTCACTTTGTCGAATGTTGCAGATGAGTGCATACTTTGCTCCAGCCTTTTTCAGCTATCTACTCGGTAAATGCCTAAGACGGAAGAACCCGATACTTTCTGTGCTAAAGCTTGGAATTGCAGTCATTGTGACATTTGTGATTGTTTGGTGGCCATATTTGCATTCCGTGGACGATTTCTTAATGGTAAATAATTTGTGATACATTTCTCCAGAAAGAACAACTAATCAATCATTTTGTGAAATTGTACTTCTTGTTTCCTCCTCTGATGTAAACTGCACATGGCTTATTGGTTCCTTTCGTTTCTTTGCTCATTAACGTGAATCCAATTGTTGACCACGCAGGTTCTCTCCCGTCTTGCTCCATTTGAGAGGGGAATATACGAGGATTACGTAGCAAATTTCTGGTGCACGACTTCCATTCTCATCAAATGGAAAAAACTATTCACGACACCATCCCTCAAGTCTATAAGCTTAGCTGCAACTGTATTAGCTTCTCTCCCTTCAATGGTTCAGCAAATCTTGTCACCAAGCAACGAAGGTTTCCTATATGGCTTGCTCAACAGTTCAATGGCTTTCTACTTATTTTCCTTCCAAGGTATATATATATACATTTCATTCTGAACTTCACTCTCCACACCCTTTTAGTGTCTAACATTCTTCTTTTATTCATGTGTTTAAATCTGCAGTACATGAGAAATCAATCCTGATGCCTTTTCTCGCCGCAACACTATTAGCTCTCAAAATCCCTGACCAGTTCAATCATCTAACCTATTACGCTCTCTTCTCGATGTTCCCTCTTCTTTGCCGTGACAAACTCTTGCTTCCTTACTTAACACTACATTTGCTCTTTACCGTCATCTATCATTCACCCGGGAATCACATTACAATTCAGAAAACTAAAGCTTCGTCGTTCTCCTTTTCAAACTTCTCGGGTTATTTTTTCTTACTCAGAACCCATTTCTTCATCTCCTTAGTTCTTCATGTCATTTACCTCACCATTCAGCCTCCTCAAAAGTACCCTTTCCTATTCGAAGCACTAATCATGATCCTCTGTTTCTCATACTTTATAATGTTTGCCATTCACACCAACTATACGCAGTGGACTTTGTCCAGTCATTTCAGGTCCGCGGATAAAGAAAAGAAACAAATCTGAACATCTGAGTTAAAAGACAGAACTCTTGAGCCTGGACTGGTTGTTTAACTCAGTTCCATTTTGTCTTTTTGGCTTAACTGAATTTAGTTTAGGGTCTGTTTGCTGCACCAAGTAGAATCCGAGCTAGACAGAACCGGTTTACACAGACCGGTTGTTTAATCATCAGACTTTTTGTATTTGTCATTGTCTACGAAAATGTTGGTATATATTCCAATGCCTATAAAGTGTAGCATAAGGTAGACTATCTTGAGGTAAAGATGGAGACTTTTTTTTTTTTTTTTTTTTTTTAANAATTAGATCATAAAGTGGTTCAAAGGATCTAATTCTCAAGCGGGTATCCTATCAACAGATCTTGACTTATATGGGAGAAAATAGTACCTCGTGTTCTATCCCTCTTAGCGAGGATATCGGCACAGAAATATAAATAAGGCTAAAATCTATAAAAAGGGTTTTGAGAGATATAAAGCTTTCAATCTCTGTTTTGAAAGATGGTTAATCTTTTGGATCTTCAATCATTTTTACTAAATTTGCGCAATCCGTCTCAAATTGAACAGATAATCTTCCGAATTCCGATAAACATTTCATCACCCAAGTAAGGTCTTCAAATTCAGCGTGAAGAGTATCTTCAAATTCAGCGTGAAGAGTAGAGAGATTTTTACGGCAGAAATTACTATCTTCTATGTAACTGATGGTATCTCATAATTGAGACTTTTTTATGAAAGGAAATATAAACTTTTTATAAATTGTTTTGTCTAATCATGTCCGGAATTTTATAGCTCCACAAGTTATAGCTTTTGTTTTTCTTAGCAATCAGATTAATATGTTTATGTTGCTCCCTTAATGACAATCAGGATCTAACTTTTTTATACATCAATCAAATCATGACCGTACAAAAATACATATACAATGTGGCACTTTAATGTACGGTCAGCATAAAACCTTTTGAATGGAGATGTGGTTTAATAGTGAAATAAAATAAAATTAGCGAAATACCAATTTTTTAGTTATACATTCTAAGGTTAGCTATAGCATAATATGTTACTATAATGTCTCACATTAACAGTGAAGTTAGATATAAAAAGGATGATAAATACATTGATACGAGTCATCTTATTCACTGATACGAGTAGTTTTGATTATTGAATTCAGAGCCATGATTCCTACTTAAGAAGTTGATCCGATGAAAGAGTTCCCAAATTAAGTTTTTGGCGATTATAAGAGTTTAAAGATTTTTTTTTTTTGAATGAATAAAATTAGCAATACATAATAGTTGAACGATTGATGCGATCATGTTCATTTTATGCATCCTTTCATTGCCTATTAATCTCCAAACTTGTTGGAACTCATTCTCCAAAATTTGGGCCTTTCTTACAAAAGTCTTTCAATGGTTGCCACTTGCCAGTAATTTCTCCACTAGACAAAGAAGTTACAACACTAATTACGTTTGATGCGTTTATGCCTCTAAGCTAAGCCTATTATTTGTACTGATAGTTTAATGCGTTAGATTATAGACGTGACATTAAAAGCGAATGGCATATATAATATTTGTAAACTTATACTTTCACTTTTATATTCCTTGGTGGATATTTTCTCGCAGAAGTATCATCGTCGATTTTGTGATAAATTGTAAATCAAAGAACCAGATACCTACGGAGAATCAAAGAACCAGTCTATATCGACAATCTTTTGTTATTTAACGAAAAAAATCTATTGACAAGCTTACTTCAATATTAAATCAAGTTTTTCAAGAAGAATGTTAACCTCTCAATATGTATCTCATATGAAAAACAAATCGCAGGAGATATTTATAATATTTCTAACTTGGGGATATGAGAGATCTCAGTGGCTAGTTCTTCTTTTTAGTAGAGAAAGTATATCTTAATATACACGCATTTTCCTCTGATTTCATCTTCAAAAAGAAAATTATTATCCATAGAGTAACAAGATAATTCTTGATTTTCAAAGATTGGTTTACGAGATTGGCTAAGACGTGGGGAGTTATTCATTTCGAAATACAGATTATAAACACTAAGCAGTGTGTATCACGATTTTATACTTTCCTAACAATCTTATATGACAGAAGATCTAGGGCGATTTTTCAAAGTCCAAGTGTACAATATCATATCGTACGTACGTGTTTCCGTATGTGACAAACTTAGACATAAAATGAAAAAAATATAAAGAAGATTAGGGGTTAAGCTTTTATTAAGTGACGCCAATGTGATGTCCTTTGACGATACTATTTAATATTTTAAAGGTTTGACAAAATCAAAGTGTCTAGTTTAAGACACAATTAAGATATCGAATGAGTTGACTTTGTTGAAAGTCTGATTTCTAGATGATTTATTTGGCTCTATTATGGGTGAAGAGCTAGTATCTAGCGACATACTTCTGTGCTGTCTATGTAATGTAGCCTTCTTCTTGATGCGTTTTTGGGAGCCGAATCTTCTAGTCTATTTACCTTAATTCTGATGGTAGTTAAAACATTAAACTAAGTTACGAGTTTATTAACATGCATAATTTACATGATTGGGACGTACGCTTGATATGCTAATTACACGTAACTGGCAAGTTCTCTTATAAATGAAGGACATTCTCTTTGAACACAAAGAAAAATCTGGAGTTATCATTATCATTTATCAAAACTGTTTTTTACATCCTTATAAAACTGTTTAATTATTTTAAAACATAAGACTTAGATGAAAATGTGTAATGTCATAACCACAATGAATTCATTCAGAAGATGGGAAAACCAATCATTTCACTTTAGAGTGGATAATCTTGGGGGTTTACGTATCAATTCGAAATAAGTTTATATAGTTTCTTAGGTGATCTTGCGCAATTGATATGTTCATTCGCTCTAAAGTTAAAGTTTTAGAGAATATGTACTGTGCTTTCATTTTGCAACTTCAAATTACCTCTCCACCGTTATATAAGCGTGTCATCGTTTGGTCGATTTATACCATGTACATCTCTTTCACAAAACATATTTTTGGGTCAAAGTTCTTTGGATGGTCGTATCAAGTTATCAACGAATTGATTGGCTTTCCAAAATAATCGCTTTGGATGAAATTTATCGTTCTTGACAATCGTACTTCCTCCATGAAGCCAGTCCGGAGAGGTGACAGTGATACTTCTCTATGAATATTTTTCTTAGCTTCCAGCAATTGCTCGCACCCTTCCCGAACGTTTTGTAGACCTTGCAATATGCGTTCTCATCATATTCTGGTCCCCTGACCCACCTTTAGAAATCAAAGGTGCTCCTTTGGTATGATAGAATGCTTGTTCTAGCTTAAAAATTATTTATGTACTTGTCTATCCTCTCCTTGTAGCCCCAAGAATACATATCAACTATCAAGTATTTCTAAATAGATGAGAGGACTAAACTGTCTTTTAGAAACAAAAGACTAAATGGTGATTCTGTTAAAAATAAAATAAAAACTGAAAAAGCGAGAACACACAAGAACTCTCTAAACTTCTTTTATTAGATTATCTTTTCAGTAAGTTCTTACAAGACACTTTGTGAAAACACTTAATAATCTAATCTCTCAACGATCCCTTACAAGGTAATCTCTCTCTCACGTACTTTGCTTATTGAAACTCCAGTTCACGAAAAGCGTAATTCTGAAACATCTCTCAACCCCTTATTTATACAAGTCGGGGTTGATCGTTTCCTAATCCTAACCTACATACGTCTTTCCTTTCTTTTCGGTCCAACCTTTCCTTTTCTGAGCTCTTTCCTTTCTTCCTTCTCTTTGACTTAAGTCGGTTCTGTAACACAAAGTCGGTTTTACAAAACTCTTGTTTCTCTGTTTTAACAATCTCCCCCTTTTTAGCTCAGTTTGATCCCTCAAGCATTTGACTCTTTGTGTGATCTTTAGCAACCAATCTCAAACTCAAAACAACCAAGACGGAAACATTATACAGACCAATAGTTTTGAGATGTTGTTAAAGCAAGTTTGTTTTCAAAAGACAAAAACTGAAAAAAAAAAAACAACTTGAGCTGTAATGCTGCAATCCAAGACTAGGTGCAACATTAGTTTTACTCCCCCTTGATCCTACGCACTGCTGCTAGCTCCGTAGTGAAAAATGCTAACACCAAATCCGCAACATTAGATTATTCCTGATAGAAAAAAAAACTTGAGCTGACTTGCAAGGCAAGCTGACATGCATCTCACACATCTCCCCCTGCTTGAGTGACCACAACTTAGCTAAAAACATATTAGCCTAGCGTCGAGATGCAGTAGTAATGGCATCAATAACAGACTGAAAAGCATGCACCCCAGTTTTGAAAGCTTGACGAAGCCCAGCAGCCGAGATTTTCCTTGGAATACGAATCTTGACCTCATCAATGCCACTGTGAGATGAGGATATCCCATCACTAGAAGACGATGATAGTTCTTCCACACTCTGCTTTCTTTTCTTAGCGCTATGCCCACCTGTCTCCTTTTTATTCTTTTGCACTCCTTTTCCTTTCATAGCTTGAAGTCGTGATGTTGCTGCTTTAAGCTCTTTCTTCACTTTTGGTTTAGTAAACCGTTCCGGATCACGAAAGGTCTCTTTGGCTCCAACCGTGTCAAAACC